>JAJKFI010036612.1:0-16352 GCA_029204185.1 Lerista edwardsae
ATCTATCTATCTATCTATCTATCTATCTATCTATCTATCTATCTATCTATCTATCTATCTATCTATCTATCTATCTGCTGCATCATGAAAGATCTGTGGAAGTAAGGAAAAAAGGGAATGAGGGAGACACGCAAGAATGAAAGAGTTGGCTGGTAGCTTCAGGGATGTGCTACTGATGCTGGGAACAATTTCGCTACAGTGCAGCGGCTGCCATGGCAACCTTGGCACCAGTTACTATGTGTAACAAGGTAATGAGATGATTGGCCCTCCTTCCTCTGCCCCCAAATCTCATCCTGAACAGAAACACCCCAGTTGAGATGGGGAGGGAGGGAGGGGGGAGGGAAGCAACGAAAAGGGGTCTAAAATGGGAGGGTTGGTCACCTTCCTTGTCTCTCTAGAGTGGCTCAAACGTAGGCTGCTCTTTCGATTCGTTAGGACAGAATTTATAGGACGATTAGAATAATACTCTTGTAGGAAGGAAAACGTAGCCTGCAAGACATTGAGTTATTATATGAAAGACGTCCTTGGATTTGACATTCTGAAAAATACAAGGGGAGGGAAAATGCACTGCCATTTATTCTAGAAATAGATTACAACTATTATTTTTGTGTACCGTCCTGCCCAAAGCAGGGTGCAAACTTAAAAACTCACACGTAACTTTGGGCACAACCCTAGCCAACTTTCTGGGGCTGACGCATCTGCAACGCAGCCCTGAGTTAAAGGAATAAGAGTTCCCTTACCTTGAGGAGGCTTTCATGACTGCCCTCCCCACAGCAGGAGACAGTGCATGCCCCGTTAGCATGGCTGCATTGGCGCTGGAAATTTGGGTAGGATTGGGCCCTTTAGTTGGTGCTCTGTCACTTTTAAAGAGAAAGGTCATTCCAAGCTAGAAAAAGCATTTCTAGCGGCCGCATCCAGCTCACGGCCTTATATTTGATAAAGGTAAAGGCTTCCCCACGACCGAATGGTCTAGTCGTGACTGACTGTAGGGGGCGGTGCTCATCTCCATTTCTAAGACCCAGCGTTTGTCCAAGGTTCCGTGGTCATGTGGCCGGCATGACTATACACCGTTGCGCATGGAACACCGTTATATTTGACACCCATGCATTAAATCATCAATACAATAATAATCAAATGGATCCCCATTGCCTTCAGGAAGAAAAGCCCAATGAGAACCTGAAAACTCCCTTCCTAGCCTTGACTTCCTTGAAGGTCAAACGAACCTGAAATGCAGCAGAGGAGAGTAAACATGGTTAAGTGTGTTTTTGTCAGTTGCTTGGCACCAAGAGAGATGCTGGAGTGGAGCTGAGTCCACTCCCCTTACCAGCTTCCTCGACACCTTTCTCCTTGAACCGGGCAGGAACCACACCTGTGCCAGGTCCACGGTACACCCGGCAAAGCAGCTGGGCTGGCAGCAGGACTGTGCAAGTGGTCTCTGCAAGTGGTTGGAAGTACAGAACTAAAGCAGTTCCAATTGGGCCAGGTCCTGAGGACAGATCCTGCCCAGGACATACTGCTCGGCAGAGGCCCATCCCAAGGGAAGGTTTGCAGGCACTATGGATGCAATCCTAACCTGGATTTAGGCTGGCACAGTTAGGCCAGCAAAGTTTGGCCGGCACAAGGGACACCGTAAAGCGTGTTTGGGCCACTCTCGGGGTCACAGAGGATGGTGCATGCCTGTGTGCTGGTTTCTCTGACTCCAAGAGTGGCCAAACATACTTTACGGTGCCCCATGTGCCGGCCAAACTTTGCTGCTGGCTTAACTTGGGCTGACTTATCTCCTGGCTAGGATTGCGCTCTCAGTGTGCCACTTATGCACTGAGCTGGAGTTGTAGGGGTGTCAGTAATTTTGGAAGATCTAGCATTCAACTCTTGGGCTGCCCCTAGATTCAAAATTATCTCGTCCAGCTCCACCAGTGGGCCCAGACTAACAAGATGAAGTTCAGTGGAGACAAATGGAAAAATCGAACATGTAGGAACAAATAATCAGAGGCAGAAGAGCAGAATGGGGGAAACCTGGGTTGGGAGCAGCATGTCTCAAAAAGAGCTAAGAGCCCCAAATCTATGGGCTGCAAATCTATGGGCTTATGGATAGAGATGTTCTTAAATAGGGTTGCCAGATACAAATGGGGACAGACTGCCTAGTCCTTTAACCATTGTATAGAAGTAGGAATTTTGGCAGGTGCTGCTTTTGAAACCCTTCCTGGCTGAGTTGCACTTGCCCAAATTCCCACTTCTATACAATGGTTAAAGGACTAGGCAGTCTGTCCCCATTTGTATCTGGCAACCCCATTTGTAACTGGCAACGGTTAAAGATATAGGCACTCTGTTCCGTTTGCATCTGGTAACCCTATTCTTAAATTATTTTTCTGGGGTTTTTTTTTTGCAATTTTATTTTTCCCCCAAGGAGGAAAAGTGCAGAAAGCGATGTTAGGTGTTTTTATTCCAAGAGGCCTTTTTAAAAATAAATTATAATTGCATTTAAAGTGTATTAGGTAGGTGATCTGGGTGGTATAGTGCTAGGGTTACCTGATGCAAATTGGGACAGAGTGCCTATACCTTGTATATAAGAGGGAATGTTGGCAGATGCAGCTTTTGAGACCCTTCCATGATGAGCTGCACCTGCCCAAATCCCCTCTTCTGTTCAATCACTGTGCTGTTGCAAGCGTGAAGGTCAAGAGTGAGGTCCTATGCACTGCTGTACTTCATCTTACCTGGGAGCAAGCCCCCCCCCCCCGCCACTGAATGCAGCTGGAACTACTTCTGTGTAGTATGGACCAGATAGCAGTGTCACAGTTTCTGAAGCACTGTGCTTGTCGCAAGAGCACCCTGCAACTTGGACCTTTCTAAGCCAATATTCCAGTTTCCCTGCACCAGTAAAGGAATTCTTAAAGAGCACCATGCAAAGATCACACCAGCATCTTCCAAGCTGCCATCTGTTGCTCAGTTAACCAGCCGGTAATTGCCAAGGTTGCGTGGGAGCTCTTACTGACAAGCTATGGGGGATTTATCTCATGCCTCTGCCAATGTGCAACCCTGGATGGGAGAGGAAGAGGAGCACCAGCTTCTCAGTCAAATTACCTGGAGCAGCCCACTCGGCTAGCAATGGTTGTGGCCTTGTGGCATTTGTGGCTCACAGTGTACAGTATAGGTAGGGACAATCTGGTGATGAGCAGATTGGGGAGAGTAATTGACACTTTTAACTAACAGTTACATTTGTCACAAGTCTCCCAACGAATGCTGACATGTCTGACAGGGAGTAGAACAATTGTAAACATTTAGGGGCACACTGTAGGTTTGAGCTGAAAAGTACTGATTCACCTGTGTCTGAGATAGGGTGGCACCACTGAATTGGTTTGATCAGTGCTTCTCAAAGCTTTTAGCATCAGGACCTACTTTTTAGAATGACAGTCTGTTAGTACCCACTGGAAGTGATGTCATCAACCTGGAAGTGATGACATGGCCGGAAGTGACATCACTGAGCAGGAAAATTTTTAGCACCTGCCATATGATAAAATCAAATCAATTAAGCAAGTGTTTACAAGAAGTATAAAAAATTATTTAAAATAAAGAAGAACCCTCCTTACCCTTCCAATCAGTGGCTGATCTGTCTAAAAATTTTTCCAAAACTGTAATCCTATCCACAGCTACCCAAGGAGTAACTATGACATTATTGTTAAAAGTATATACATAGTAGCCTGTTAAATGTACAGATCTGTAACATTTCCCCAAATGTAGTCACATACCATGGTAGCATCTAGTCCAAGAATGTCAAACTCATTTCATACAGCGGGCTGAATAGGCATTCATGATGCCTGCTGAGGGCTGGAAGTGATGTCGAAAATCAGGAAGTGATGTCATTAAGCAGGTCATGACAAAAAAACAGCACTTCTCAGAGCCTCATGGACCACCTGTGGTCCACAGACCCCAGATTGGGAACCAGAGATTTATAAAAACTGCTGATGCCAGGTGTCATCTCAGAAGAGGCGTGTTCGCTTTTTCCTTACACCCCGGAAAGCATACCTCCTTGGAAACGATGCCCTGAATGGCAGAAAAAGCGGGGCCGCTGTAGTTTCAAATAAATAAAAATATTATTTCTTTCTAGATCACCTTTTTAAAGTCTCGTAAAGCAGGGTGGGTCTTGACGGAGGGTCATTTTTAAAAGTGGGTCCCGGCGCCAAAAACTTTGGGAACCACTAAGCTGGTGCGACCCCCATCCTCGTCATTTTCTGCTCCCGTCCATGCAGTCATTTGACTTCTGTCTCGATTCTTCCGATTCAGGGTTGAAGGCTGCTCAGTCTGGGCCAGAGTCTTTGCACCGCTGGTGTGTCGCTCTCTTTCCAGAACCAGCCATGGGCAAGCACAACAGCAAGCTGGCTCCAGAGATGCTGGACGACCTAGTCAGGAGCACTGAATTTAACGAGCAGGAGCTGAAGCAGTGGTATAAAGGGTTCCTGAAAGATTGCCCCACAGGCATCCTCAACTTGGAAGAGTTTCAGCAACTATACATTAAGGTATGATTTGGGGGTGGGGGCAGGGCAGGCCCCCGGGGTCTATGCGTTGATGCTGGGATTGGAGTGCAAAAGCTCTGGTGGGCATCATCGGCATAATGCTATTTGTGGAGACCGTCACACTAGCAGAGCCAGGGGCTGCCCATCTGGGGACACTGCTTGGCAGTGTCTAGTGTGATGTGCCGAGAAATAACAGAGCCTTCCTGTGCTCCGTTATGCAGATGATCTGCTTCTCAATTTAGTTAGTGGGAAGCCATCAAAGTGGCCTTGCAACTCGAGAGGGCTGCAGGAAGGTGGTAGACTTGGGGTGAAGGGCACCCCACATCCACCACCCACTCTGCCATTTACAGCAATACCTTGACTCTCATCCACTCGGCTTTGCTCTTTCAACCGTTTTCAGTTATCACTACATTTCAATTTCTGTCCATGTGCTTCCCTCTTTCATCCAATTTCATCCAACCTGCCATAATTTTCATCAACATTCTTATGTTTATTTCTCTTTTACGTTTTTGTTTTTGTTTTGCCAAACAAAGCTGTCGCTGTGCTTTGTCATAGTAACACTTCATCGGCTCTCGGAACAGTCAGTCTCATTGGTCAGTTTTGAGTTAAGAAAATCCATTTCTTGTTACATAAGGCAGTTGTGCTTACCTTTTCCAGTTATTTGGCTATAGCATTTAACTGAATACATGATTTGTTGCATTGCATTCTGCATACAAAGATGTTCACAATTTTGGGATACAGTAGTGGTATCGGGGGGGGGGCCACCCCTGAGTGCATCGTCTGGTGTGGTCCACACACCCCATGCCAAATAGTGATGCCAAACAGTTTATTATATCAACTAAAAAGGGATCCTTTCTTTTCTGAAGGGGCTTGGGAATCCAAAATCAGGCAGATTGGTTTAGATGCAGACCTACTCAGAGCAGTATCTCAAGCAGAGGCCTTTCGCATGATCAAGCAAAGGTTGCTAGACATTCAGGCCCAAGAACTCTTGAGCGCAGCTAATAGCTCTTGCTCCCCACTGTTCTGGCAGCCTAACCCGGTATTGGGCAAAGTTCCAAATTACTTTTATGTGTTAACTAACGCCAATGAAAGAAGGGCATTCACGTTACCTCGTTGCAACGTCATGCCCTCCGCAGTGCTGTGGGGTAGGTTTAGGGGAATTCCTTACCAAGACAGAATCTGCCCCTGTTCTAGTGGTGCGATTGAATCCCTGGCACACCTCCTTCTGCACTGCCCTCTCCACGAAGCAATGAGAACTAGCTTATTAGGCCCAATTTTATCTTGGGGGTCGCTGCTTTCGGACATGGAGAGGCTAAAAATGCTTCTCTCGTTGTCCGACTCGAAACACATAAAACAGCTTGCTGCTTTTTTATATAGTATTGTGAAACTTAACATTAGAAGAGAGCCCATAGTCTGAATTACCCATTATGAGTTTACCGGACTGTTGTTATAATAATAATAATAATAATAATAATAATAATAATAATAATAATACTTGGATTTATATACCGCCTTTCTTAGGTCACCAGATTTCTCTGATGACTATAACTCAAGGTGGTTTACATGGGCAGACTTTATTCAGAAACCCGAAGGTTTTTACAATTTATACAGAAATGTTCTATCTTTCAAGAACTACACACATACAGATGGATCTTTCTGGATTTAGTCCTTCTTTCTGGCCACCCGTTTGTCTTCTTGCTGGCTGATAAATGGCTTCCCTGCTCCCACCAGAGAAGCGGCTGAACTTCGGCACAACTCCCCCTCACACAAGGCAGCCGAAGCTCAGCTGTTGATCAGCTGCAATTAACGAGGTCTGCCGCTCACAGAGACTTCCGGCTGTCCCGAACTGGCGTCCTTCAGATCTTCAGCTCTTATCTTCAGGCAAACGGAGGCATTAACCCTCTCGACTAAAGCTTCTGCCCTAACCCTTATGTATTATAGGGTTAGGGAAAGGGATGGTCTAAATGTTAAATGTCAAATGTTACGCTTGTATTCTCTTTTATTTATGCCAATAAAGGTTCAATAACAATAACAATAGTGATGCCACTGGGCCCAGCCATGAGGCCAACTGAGGCAGTGGGTTGGGGCAAGGCACCTGCTCCCACTCCTACAGCTAAATGTGTGACAAGCCATATTGAGGGTGCAAAGTTTGTCCGGCACAAGGGACACCATAAAGTATGTTTGGACCACTCTCAGAGTCAGAGAGGCCAGCACACAGACGTGCGCCATCCTCCCTGACTCCAATAGTGGTCCAAACGCCACCCCCTTGTATCTGGCATTCTGAGGTAAATTTCTGAGCTAAATTTCTGAGGTAAGTAAAGCAAAGTCTGGCCGGCACAAGATCCACCGTAAAGTATGTTTGGACCACTCTTGGAGTCAGAGAGGCCAGCACACAGACGTGCACCATCCTCCCTGACTCCAAGAGTGGTCCAAACACACTTTACAGTTGCCCTTGTGCCGGCCAAACTTTGCTGGCCTAACTGTGCCGGCCTAACTCCAGGTTAGGATTGTGCCCTAAGAATCATCTCTGGAAGAGCAGGGAAAGGTGTTCTTTGGCAGGGAAACTACCAAAGAAGGAGCTGGGTATTCTCCATTTCAGACCTTATTAAGGGGCCAGAAATGGCCAGGATGGCTATTGATTGGCAGGTGGGCAAGTAAAACTGCTTGTGGGCTAGTAACCTCCACAGACTTGCAAAACAACACTTGCCGGCCTAACTCCAGGTTAGGATTGCGCCTTGAATGTTGCATGCCTATTGCCAGCTGGTCTTCTAGGCTGCTGCCAGCACCTTCCCCTGTCGCAGCTGCTCATCTCTGGCCTTCTCTCCCTGCAGTTTTTTCCTTACGGTGATGCCTCCAAATTTGCCCAGCATGCTTTCCGCACGTTTGACAAGAACGGCGACGGGACCATCGACTTCCGGGAGTTCATCTGCGCCCTCTCTGTCACCTCCAGGGGAAGCTTTGAGCAGAAACTGAACTGGGCCTTCGAGATGTACGACTTGGACGGCGATGGCAAAATAACCCGCTTGGAGATGCTGGAGATCATTGAGGTACCAGAGCAGCTGCCTGGGTGGGTGGGTGGGTGGGTGGTGTGTTTTCTCTGCAGCCCTAGCATGCGGAATTGCTTCTGCATGTCTAGCATCTGAAGGAAAGCATTCCTCGAGGGCAGCCATGGCTCTTATCCCAGGACATCCCGGTGCTGACAGATCCCATTGGCTGTATGAGACCTGGCCTGTCTGGCTATACCCCAGCATAGGGTAGGTAGGGTTGGGTACCCTAGGTAGGTTGAGCGGTAGGGTTGGTCCTTGGAGCCACTGATTCTGTAGGGAGTGAAATGGCAGCTGCTATTGTGATGGTTGGAAAAGGTGAGGTTCTAGCAAGCAGAGAAATCAGTACTCTCTTCCCATGAGGAAATTCCACCATGCAGATAGTCAACATAAGGAGAGCCCCTCTGGATCAGGCCAAAGGCCCATCTAGTCCAGCTTCTTGTGTCTCACAGTGGCCCACCAGATGCCTCAGGGAGCACACAGGACAACTATATGCCTGCATCCTATTGCAGCTCCCTTGCACCTGGCTTTCTGAGATGGCCTACTTGTAGAACCAGGAGGTTTCATTTACCCATATAGCCAGCTTCCTCCTATATCTCACAGTGGTCCACCAGATGCCCAAAGGTGCACACAGGACACAAGATGCCTGCATCCTGTTGCCACTCCCTTGCATCTGGAATTCTGAGGCAGCCTACTGCTAAAACCAGGAGGTTGCACATACCCATCATGGCTTGCAACCTGTGAGCAACCTTTCCTCTATCAATCTGCCCTTTTAAAGGCATCGAGGCCAGATGCCATCACCGTCTCCTGTGGCAAGGAGTTCCACCGATTAATTACATGCTGAGGAAAGGAAGAGCTTACTGCTATCCATAATCCCACATAGGAGCAGAGGCAGTTTCTTTTGAAAAAGAAATGCATTTATTGATAGTTTCTCAAGCACACACATCTCCTTATGTGTTGGAGGTTTCTACTACTTATGGAATGTAGAACCCTATATATGTGCTCTTTCCCTGGGTGTGCTGATTGGTCATGGCGGTCGAACATGGCTGTCAAACATGCCCGCTTGATCCTTGCCCAGCATGGCTAATTAGATCTGCCCAGGAAGGGCTGGCCGAGTGGACAGGGAGGGTGGTGAATTCATCTCTGAGGGAGGGGGTGTTGCCGCCTGCTTTGAAGCAGGCAATTCTTCGCCCCCTCCGGAAGAAACGCTCCCTAGATCCAACTAATCTAAACACATTTCGGCCAGTCTCGAATATCGCGTTCCTGGGCAAGGTGATTGAGTGGGTGGTGGCGTCCCAGCTTCAGAGGGTGCAGGAGGAAGCGGATTATCTGGACCCATTCCAATCTGGCTTCAGGCCAGGGTTCGGGATGGAGAATGCCTTGGTCGCCTTGGTGGATGACCTTCGCCGAGGACTGGACAGGGGGAGTGTGTCCCTGTTATTCCTGCTGGACCTCTCAGCGGCCTTTGACACCATCGACCACGGTGTCCTTCTGGGTCAGTTGGCTATGTTGAGGCTTGGGGACACTGTTTTGCAGTGGTTCCGCTCCTTCCTGGCTGACAGATCCCAGAAGGTGGTGTTGGGGGATGCTTGTTCGGCATCCTGGCCTCTTAGGTTTGGTGTGCCACAAGGTCCACCTTATCCCCCATGCTATTTACATGAAGCCACTGGAAGAAGTCATCCGGGGGTTTAGGGTAGGGGGCCATCAATATGCTGATGACACCCAACTCTAGTTCTCCTTTCCCCCTGATTCCGAGGAGGCAGTCGAGGTCCTGGATCACTGTCTGGAGGCAGTTGGGGGCTGGATGTGGGCGGACAAGCTGAAATTAAATCCGGATAAGACAGAGGTGCTCCTGGTCCGGAAACCCACAGCTCGGGTATTGGACTACCACCCTGCTCTGAATGGGGTTTGGGGGTTCTCCTGGATCCACAGCTGCCTCTGGAATCCCAGGTGGCGGCGGTGGCCAGGGGAGCCTTTGCTCAGCTTCGGCTGATTCGCCAGCTGCGATCATACCTGAGCTGCGCAGACCTGGCCACGGTGACCCATGCCCTAGTGACATCCAGATTAGATTACTGCAGTGCGCTCTGCGTGGGGCTGCCTCTGAAGACGGTCCGGCAACTGCAACTACTGCAGAACACGGCTGTCCCATGCGGCTGCTGGGACTCGTCGGTTCGATTTAGTCGGGCCGTTGCTTCAGCGGCTACACTGGCTGCCGGTTCCTTTCTGGGCCCGATTCAAAGTGCTGGTTTTGACTTTTAAAGCCCTTTACGGCTCGGGTTCCGGGGTATTTGAGGGACCGCCTCCTTCCATACAATCCTGCCCGTACTCTTAGGTCATCTGGGGGGGGCCCTTCTGACTGTGCCGCCACCAGGAGAGGTGAGAGGGATGGCGGCCAGGAACAGGGCCTTCTCGGTGGTGGCCCCCCAACTTTGGAATACCCTCCCTTTAGAACCAAGAACTGCTCCCTCTTTGGCAATATTTCAACAGGGCCTGAAGACTTTTTTATTTAACCATTTAACTGCTGACATGCTGGCTGGCATTTTAAACGACAACTATGGGATCCAACTATGGCCTGCCCATTTTAAATTGTTTTAGATATGGTTTTAATATGGTTTCTTTTGTATTGTTTTTATTTATGTTGTAAGCCGCCTTGGGTTCACAGAGGCAGAAAGGCAGGGTATAAATCTTATAAATAATTAAATAATTAAATAATATTATATAACATTAGGAGATGGAGCTCAAGAGTCTGCACTGTTCTCTTTCAGTGGTTGGGGGGAGAGAGAGAGAGATGTGGAAGGAAGTTGCAGTAGCATAGCTACAAGGGGTGGCACAGTAAATATTGTAGGGGCAGCAATGTGCCGTCTAAGCAGCCCACTCGCTGTTGGAACCATTCTGGGCAGCGATGGCAACAGCTGCCTAGAATGGCTCCAATAGCAAGTGAGAGGGGCTGCTTACACTATGCATTGCAGCTCCTGCAATACTTACTACACCACCCCGCTGTAGCTACTGTACTGGGACGAGGCTTCTGGATAGCACACTGCCCCCTAGAGACCTGCAGGTGGGCTTTCGCCCAAATTCCAACCAGGATGGGTATGGGCGTGACGCCCTCCTTTGTCTTTCGCGCTTCAGGCGATCTACAAGATGGTGGGTACCGTCATCATGATGAGAATGAACCAAGATGGGCTGACTCCCCAGCAGCGCGTCGACAAGATCTTCACCAAGATGGACAAGGACAAAGACGACCAGATCACTCTGGAAGAGTTCAAGGAAGCGGCCAAGAGTGACCCCTCAATTGTTCTCTTGCTGCAGTGCGACATGCAGAAATAGGAGGGGACCCGACACCCAGTCCTGCCCTCCCCCAACTAACCTTCCATCTCCTAACCCTTTTCAGAGCTGCAGACCCCACTCCCAGCGGCAAGGCATGCTCTGTTCTGCATGGCCTCCTTGGCCTAGCTGCATCCCAGCGTAGGCTTCCTGATGTTCAAAATGTGAGTCCCTTCCACAGCCCAATAGTCCATCGGAGGCATCGCCTGCATGGGCGACCTTCTCAAAACATGCCGTAGCCCTCTCAGATTTGGATTTTTCTGCCTCAGTTCTCCAGTTTGCCATGCTGGGACCCCACCTCGTCATCAGTGCCCTCTTCCTTCCCAAGAATGTGCCAGTAAATTAACCTTTCAATGGCCTGCCTGAATCCATGACCCAACAACTGCAAGGTCTTCTAATCCCCAAGATCCATTTCCCATATCCATAGCTGTAAACCCCAGCATTAGGGAGTTCTGACACTCAATATACTCTTCACATTTTCAGTGTGTTCTTTCCTTTCGCTGTCCGAAACTCCCCTTCTACCCACACTCTGAAGCCCCAAGTGGAACGGGCCATTCATTCTCTTCTCCCTCGGAATCCCCATATTTTCCTTGCAATGGCCTGTGGTGGCTATTGCAGATCTTTCTAGCAATCCGTGAGTGTGTGGCCTTTGTCAGGTTTAAACAAAACTCAGTCCCCCAAATTCCCTATCAGAAAATGGAGGGACACACGATTGTGATTGCAGGTAATAACTGGCGCTTAGAAATTTTATGGCACATCAAAAATGCATTTTATTTATTTTCTCTTCCTGTTGCTTAAATCTTGATTGAGCACCTGGAAATCTGTATTACGAAGGCGTGGAAGGAAGGCAATGCTTTTTCAACAGGGTTAAATCCTGCAGGAAGAGTTTTATAGATGGCAGGAGAAAAACACTGTAAGATTCTAGCATCTCCTACCCAAGTGACTTTTCATCTCCTCCCAGATGAGATGTTAGTCTGACTATTGGGTGTTCTGTTGCTTTAAAAATACAGTTGGATTTGTATTTCTAGTGCAGGGAGTTATGATTGAAGCTTGCTGGAGATTGGTAGCTCTAAATCTTCAGTGGTCAGGGAGATGTATGACCCTGTTACATAAGAACATAAGAAGAACCCCACTGGATCAGGCCAAAGACCCATCTAGTCCAGCTTCCTGTATCTCACAGTGGTGCTTCAGGGAGCACATGAGACAACAAGATGTCTGCATTCTATTGCCACTCCCTTGCACCTGGCATTCTGAGGTAAAATTCTGAGGTAAAGATGAGGTGAATAAAACTGAATTTGCAATCCTGTCTGTGGGGAGAGAGCTATAATAACTTGTAACTCAGTTTGGGTCAAGAACATAAGAAGAGCCCCACTGGATCAGGCCAAAGGCCCATCTAGTCCGGCTTCCTGTATCTCGCAGTGGTCCACCAGATGCCTCAGGGAGCAAACAAGACAACAAGATGTCTGCATTCTATTGCCACTCCCTCACACCTGGCAAAGAAAAGAATAGCAATGGTTTTTCTTTTTCTTTTGCTATCTTCATCTCATGCTGGAAGAGTGTGTGGCACACCCAGGGTGAACAAGCGAGCAAAAACTAGCGTCTCTAAAGCCCAAGAGATGAAGTTCAGTGTCCCATGTTGCATTGGGTGCGGGATGCTCTGAGAATGGATTCTGAAAACTGCTTTAGCTACCTTGGGGCGCTGCTTGCTCTCCCCTCCCCTCCACCCCATCCCCACCCCAAATGCGTTGGGTTTCTTGCAAGGGCGTTGTGTGAAGCAGCCAGCCTGGGACCAGATGAGAGCTGGCGCACGGCTGCTCAGCTCAATCCTTGGAAGTTTACACTCTTGCAAAATTTGCACTGTGATGGAAGCCATGTGAGGCCGCACTTTGGGCAAAATATCACCTGGGCTGGAGAAAAGTAAGAGCCAACCTGGGCAAAGTGGTGGTGAGAATCAGCTGTGAAAAAGGCACAGCATGAAGGCCAGGTTAAAAGGGGGGTCCTCTAGCTTAGAGAAACCAATTGGGGGGGAATGTATTTTCTCAACTGTCCTTGGAAGGGCTGCTGTTGGGGGGTTAGAGGCTTGGGAGGGGGCTAGTTGCCCTGGGATCTCCAAAAACTCCCAGCCTAAAAATAATGACGTTGCATCACGACAGGCCCCAGCCAGTGATGTCATCCGGGTGCGCCAAGAACCAGAACTCCCAGATGATTGACAGCCCTCTGCCCCTATGGCGGAGGGCTGCCACGCCTCCCTGCGCCTCACAGAACTCGAATCGCTCCATTTCAGAGCAATTCGGGACGCGAGGGCGGGTGGGCGGGCCCAGCAGCAGCTCGCCCGTCCTCCGGAGAGGCGGCACGGCCCGGGCCCGTCCGCCGAACTGGCGGAACGGCGCACCGGGCTGTTCCACCTGGATCACGCCACTGGCCCCAGCCCAATATTTATGTGAGCCAAGTCCCCTCTCTATGCCCCCATCCCCCCAGGCCCACTGCCCTCCCCACCCCACACTGAGGATTATTCTTCTTCAATATCTGCCCAGTCGGTGTGTTGTGCTTCTGAATATTGTAATAATTGTTTTAAAACTGTGACGTTGCGTTTTTTTTATATCTATCTATACACACAATCTTTTTTTAAGAACTTGGGGAAAAATTAAAACGTGTCCAACATATTAAAGTCGACGCTTTAGTGTCCTTCTTTTCCAGGGGGAAGGGCATTGCCAGGGTGTGTGCCTGCAGACGTCAGTTTGCACCCAGGATTCGATAAGGGGTGGGAGAAGAGGACTTCTCCGTGACCTCTTGGTGTCCCCCTGCTCCCCAGCAGGGTGCCTTATCCGTCCGAAAGTTGCCCTCTTTGCCAGCATTTGATGCTGCTAGTGGTCTAGCAAGCGGTGGGTGGGTGGGGGCTAACCACTCCAGGTGCTAGGCCAGAAGGGGGTGCCATGTGAAGCCCAACCAAAATTTTATTTTTTATTTTGAAGAATTTCTACCCCGCCTTTCCCATGCCGAAGCAAATGCCCCATGTGGCTTACATGAGCAGGCTAGTCTAAACCACCATTTTTCAATGGAGCTTTTTTTTTTTTTTTTACAACTATACAGTATTATTGTGATCCGCCAATCCTCAGTCCCAGATGTTGCCTTCCCAGTGTGGTTCTCTCCTTTGGCTGCCTGCCATCAAGCCTCAGCAGGCAATCCCAAGTCAAGCCTGGACAGGTCCTCAAGGTCGTATTGTGTTCTTTTGCCAGCTGGCCTCCTCACACACACCACCGCAACTCTCACTTGCAGTGAGTCATCAGCTTTTGACTCCGTTCTGCCACAACAGGTACTGCAGCTTGTCCCAGCCTGGCATCCGTCTCCCATCCAAAACTAGATGGTAGATTCTCCTGCTTAGCTTCAGGCAGTACCAGCAGCTCAACCATCAGTCCACACCTCCAGCTGCAGGAGTGCACAAGTATGTAGAGGCCGCTACTGCCTCTTTGTGTTCAGTGGCTTTGCAATGTCGCAAAAGAACAGAGTGTGGGCAGCAACATCACCGAGCCTCCTTGTGTGTCACCACTGCTGCGGCTTCCTCCTCCTTTGTGCTCAGCGGCAACCTGGAAGTAACATCATGGCATCATGTGATCAGTGGCGTCTCTACAGTGGGGCGGAGCTCTAGGTTTTGCAAGAAGCCTCGCCTTGCAGTGGAAATCACTCCTCCCCTGCACCGTTTTAGCCAGTCCTCACAGGGAACAGCAACATCTTGGCGTTGCTTACTGGCTACAGCAGCAAGGGAGAGGAGGGATTTACATGACAGGGTAAGGCTTCTTGCAACACTTAGAGCTCTGCCCTCCCTTTAGAGATGCCACTGCATGTGATGTCATAGCATCAGCTCCCCAAGCACTGCGGGACTTATTGACACCACTGGTGGCTGGTCCCAGAGCTGGTGTTGGAGGGTTTCTCTCTCATATATCAAACTGGCAGCGGGCCTTTTGCAGTCTCAGTGGTAGATGAGCTGGAGGGAGACTTGCCTTCAGAATACGTCTTTGGTGCATGCCTTTAAAAACCCTTGCAATTGTATTTCCTGGGAGTAGGACAATTGGGACTTACTTCTGAGTAGATGCGCCTACGATTGCACTGCAGGTTTTTCTCTACCAAGTATTTTCTCTTTTCAAATTTATATTAAAATGTGCTTTGGGTCCATTATTTAACTCCCATGCATTTTTAAGTGCACATTTTGATTGCTTTCCATTTGACCATGGAGATATAAATAAAATTTATTATAGACTTCATATCTCCTGAGATTCTACGGACCTTAGAACTTGGGGCCCTGCAAGAAATGTTTCCGTGGAGGCCCTATTCCTCGTACATCTCTCCAAGGTGACTTTGAACATTGTTCTTGAAGACCACTAGAGGGCACTGGAAACCATTAAAAAAGCCAGCCACTGCACCCCTGTTTGACTTGGATGTATTTGTTCCTTTATTTTGAAGCTTGGAGTTCAGTACTAGCTGATTTGCAAAGGCTTGATGTAACCCCATTAACTATTTATTTAATATATGACAGTGCAGGTCACCCAACAAATCAGTAACCGATAAAAAACCAGTGGCCAACTTGATGACTTTTCACACAACTGAGTAAGTGTATAATGCAAACCGGCCGGCCTATGAGTGTTGCAGACTTCCTGTAAAGCATGTTTGCAGCACTCTCTGAGGGCACAATCCTAACCTGGAGTTAGGCCGGCACAGTTAGGCCAGCAAAGTCTGGCCAGCACAAGGGCCACCGTAAAGGGCGTTTGGACCACTCTCGGAGCCAGAGAGGCCAGCACACAGACGTGAGCCATCCTCCTCGACTACGAGAGTGGTCCAAGCACCACTCCCTTGTATCTGGCATTCTGAGGTAAATTTCTGAGGTAAATATGAGGTAAATAAAGCAAAGTCTGGCCAGCACAAGGGCCACTGTAAAGGGCGTTTGGACCACTCTCACGTCTGTGTGCTGGCCTCTCTGGCTCCGAGTAGTTAGGCTCCAGTAGTTAGGATTTAAGTCTGGATTTATTTATGTCAAAGGGGAAAAACGTGACAAGGAAGGAGTGGGGTGGAAAGCACAGGCAGCACTGAATGGTTTCCAAAGCAGAATCCAAATAATTGTTTTTAGTGTTCTCAAGGATTTGGGCATGTTTTGTGGGATTTTTGTTTTTACAAAGCAGCAGCACATAAGTGCTGAAAAGGGGGATTCAGATAAGCAGAGCATAAGAACATCAGAAGAGCCCTGCTGGATCAGGGCAAGAGCCCATCTAGTCCAGCTTCCTGCATCTCACAGTGGCCCAGGGAGCACACAAGACAACAGGCTGCCTGCTTCCTGTGGCCACTCCCTTGTATCTGGCATTCTGAAGTATATTTCTGAGATAAAATTCTGAGGCAAATAATATCTTTCAAGCCAATCTTTACCCACCGGTTTTGGGGTGTGTGTGTGTGTGTGTGTGTGTGTGTGTGTGTGTGTGTGTGTGTG
>JAJKFI010036613.1:0-10570 GCA_029204185.1 Lerista edwardsae
TGTGTGTGTGTGTGTGTGTGTGTGTGTGTGTGTGTGTGTGTGTGTGTCTGCAATCCTAAACGAGTTAGGTCGGCAAAAGCTAAGCCAGCAAAGTTTGGCCAGCACAAGGGCCACCATAAAGCATGTTTGGACTACTCTCAGAGTCAGGGAGGATGGTGCACGTCTGTGTGCTGGCCTCTCTGACTCCGAGAGTGGTCCAGACATACTTTATGGTGTCCCTTGTGCTGGCCAAACTTTGCTCTGTGTGTGTGTGTGTGTGTGTGTGTGTGTGTCCTGGAATGAATCCTCTGCAGGTCCAAGAAAACCTGAAGACCTGGATCCAAGGAGTAGACTAATTCTGGAAAAACTTGGAGTCATACTCTCTTATCAACAGGAGTCCATTTGACGTGTGAAACAATCAATTGTAAGGCAAAGGTGCAGCCTACATACAGCAAAGCTCCTTTTTTTTTTGAGAACGGGGAACAGTGTTTGGATGCCAGGCAAGCCAGCATGAAGTCTTGTCACCTCCCTTTTTAGAAATGAGCCATCATTACCTATTTTTAAAGAGACGGTAACTAAATCCCTGCGATCAGATTGCCAGATCTGCAGCAGGAATGAGCAAGGGAAATTCCCTCTATCTTCGTCTCCCCAGTGAATTTTACCTAGTTCAAGGGCTGGCCCATCCATGAAGCCTACTGAGAAAGTTGCCTCAGGCAATAGGTTGGTAGAGGCTACCTGCCTCTGTCTGCCTGTTCCTGACACCCACTCCGTGATGTGAAAAAGGAAGAGGGTAATGTAGAGAAGGTAGGGTGGAGGAATGTGGTGGGCCAGAATGCCAGAGACCTACCTTCTGCTCTGTTTCCCTCTTCTTTTTTTAATTAGGAGTGGTTACAGGAGCAGATAGGCCCTGCCAGGTTAGGAGTGCATTTGATTCAGACAGAAACTGTGCAAGGAAGGGGTGCTGGCATTTGGTGCATGGTCTCAGACACCCAGAGATCTTGAGGACCCTGCTGAGTTGTCACTGGGAACAGAAATCCGTTTTTTCCCAATCAATCAAGAATATTTGTCTACCACTTTTCAACAAGCATGTTTGCACCACTCTCGGTGTCAGGGAGGATGGCGCATGTCTCTGTGCCGGCCTCTGACTCCGAGAGTGGTCCAAATATAATAATAATAATAATAATAATAATAATAATAATAATAATAATAATAATAATAATACTTGGATTTATATACTGCCTTTCTTAGGTCACCAGATTTCTCTAATGACTATAACTCAAGGCGGTTTACATGGGCAGACTTTATTGAAACCCGAAGGTTTTTACAATTTATACAGAAATGTTCTATCTTGCAAGAACTACACACATACAGATGGATCTTCCTGGATTTAGTCCTTCTTTCTGGCCACCCGTTTTTCTTCTTGCTGGCTGATAAACGGCTTCCCTGCTCCCACCAGAGAAGCGGCTGAACTTCGACACAACTCCCCCTCACACAAGGCAGCCGAAGCTCAGCTGTTAATCAGTTGCAGTTAATGAGGTCTGCCGCTCACAGAGACTTCTGGCTGTCCCGAACTTGCGACCTTCAGATCTTCAGCTCTTATCTTCAGGCAAATGGAGGAATTAACCCTCTCGACTAAATCTTCTCGACTAAATATACTTTACAGTGTCCATTTTGCCAGCCACACTTTGCTGGCCTAACTGTGCCGGCCCAACTCCAGGTTAGGATTGCACCCTCAGTGACATTTGCTCCAGGGAAGAAACCTGCCTTGTGGTTTTATCTCCATTACATGAACATTAAGCTCCTTAATTTCTAAACCCAAACCGAATTATGTAACCAAATAGTCTCCAGGGATGACTCGTGAATTGCGTGGAATTATCAGTTTATCAGTCTCTGAGCAAATCCATCTCCTGTGTGGGAGACGGATGCCAAGTCTCAGGCCGCAGAACAGAAAAACAAAAACAGGTGGGGACTTCAGAGTGGAGCAAGTAGAGAGAAACGACACCTCCATATCTGTCAGGGGGCAGCAGGTGAGATTCCAAATGGAATCCTTTAGCCGAGTTATTCTGGGACCTTGAAAGTATTTAGCTGAGGCCCCTAACCCAACAGAACACATGCAGTGGGGACACACCCAGGTACAAGATCAGGTGTACAAGATCAGGTGTGCAAGATCAGGCGCCTCCAGGCTTGTTGGAAGCCTGGCACTTCATAGAACACACTTGTTCCAGCAAGGCTCTTCTTCTGAGCATGTGCAAAGTACATTTAGGGCACAACCTGCGCTGGAGTAGGTGGGCCGGCTCACCTGTGCTGTATCCTAACGTTGTTATGATGCAGCGGCGGCTCAGCATGGGACAAGGGGATATTGTCCCCTCGCTCCTGGGTAAGCCCCAGCCAGCCCTATGGGGCTGCCAGGATCTGCGCCAGCAAAATAGCAGGTGCAAGTCCACATGGCCAGGAGTGGCCCAAATTAGGCCCGCCCAGTCCTGGGACAGGGGTTGGATACACCCAGTGGTGTCATTCAAATGATTTAATAATAATAATAATAATAATAATAATAATAATAATAATAATAATACTTGGATTTATATACTGCCTTTTCTTAGGTCACCAGATTTCTCTGATGACTATAACTCAAGGCGGTTTACACAGGCAGATTTTATTCAGAAACCCGAAGGTTTTTACAATTTATACAGAAATGTTCTATCTTTCAAGAACTACACACATACAGATGGATCTTTCTGGATTTAGTCCTTCTTTCTGGCCACCCGTTTTTCTTCTTGCTGGCTGATAAACGGCTTCCCTGCTCCCACCAGAGAAGTGGCTGAACTCCGACACAACTCCCCCTCACACAAGGCAGCCGAAGCTCAGCTGTTAATCAGCCACAATTAACGAGGTCGGCCGCTCACAGAGACTTCCGGCTATCCCAAACTGGCGACCTTCAGATCTTCAGCTCTTATCTTCAGGCAAATGGAGGCATTAACCCTCTCGACTAAATCTTCTGCCCTAAATTTAGGAACAGGAACTCACTTTTGAGTTCAAATTCAAATGTTGAAGAAAAAAAAAAACCGGAAGCAGCCACGGAGCCCGTTAGGATCCGGAACGCCCATTCTGGTCTGTTCCCCCTGAATGACATCACTGGATACACCCCCTCCCTGCCCACAGTGCCTCCCCATTACACCTCCCACCTGACTCTGGAATGCCCTCGGCACGGCCCTATGCCAGAAGAGCTAAAGAGAGGGAACCTTTACAGTGGCTTTGTAAACTCTTTTTTACAGTGGCTTTACACTCTTTTTTTAAAAAAGAGATTTGTTTAATGTTTTCATATCTTTTAAATAGATGCCCCAGGGTGCAATCCTAATCTGAAGTTAAAGGTAAAGGTTTCCCCACGACCGAATGGTCTAGTCGTGACCGACTGTAGGGGGCGGTGCTCATCTCCGTTTCTGAGCCTGTAGAGCCGGTGCTTTGTCCGGACGACGAGCTTCCGTGGTCATGTGGCCGGCATGACTCTACGCCGTAGCGCACGGAATGCCGTTCCCTTCCCACCGAAGTGGTCCCTATTTATCTACTGGCATTTTTAGGTGCTTTCGAACTGCTAGGTTGGCAGGAGCTGGGACAAGCAATGGGAGCTCACTCCGCTGTGTGGTCTTGAACTCCCAACCTTCCGGTCAGAAAGCCCAGCAGCAGCGGTTTAACCTGCTGCGCCACCACGTCCCCACATCTGAAGTTAGGCCAGCACAATTCAGTCAGCAATGATTGGCAGGCACAAGGCACACCTTAAAGTATGTTTGGACCACTCTCAGAGTCAGAAAAGCCAGCACACAGACATGCGCCATCCTCCCTGACTCCGAGAGTGGCCCAAACACGCTTTACAGTGGCCCTGGTGCTGTCTAAGCTTTGCTGGCCTAACTGTGCCAGCCTAACTCCAGGTTAGGATTGCACCCCCAGTATCCATGGTATCTGTGGATAACTGAAACCGTGGATGCGGAATCAATGGATACAGGGGCACGCCTGTCCGTTAATTTTTCTTAAGCATGGAGTTGTAATGCCCACCTTCCTAGGAGGCTTGAAGTTCACATTGCTCTTTTCAACTCTTTGCTTCTGTATTCAGCTCTCCGCCTGCCTGCTCCCCGACTTTGCCTACACTGTGCTTGCGGGTCGCTTGGGGCTTGCACGTTCCCCACACAAAACAAGCAGCTGCCACCCATCGTGTCCGGGAGAAACGGCCTGCTGGCAGCAGCAGCTCCAGCCCTGAGGAGGTTAAGCAAGCCGGCCAGTTGGATTCTGGCATCAAGGGAAGCCCAGGAGGTTCATGGGATTCCTTATAAAGAGCTTTCTCTGAGTGACAGATGCACAAATCCAGGCATTCTCCCCCCCTCCTGCACACACACACACACACACACACGCACGCGCACGCGCGCGCACACACACACACACACAGACCTTGCTGCCGTTGCCATCTGATCCATCCTCCCTCTCGAGCTGCATCCAAAGCATTTTGACTGTTGGCAACGCAGCCAGCCACCCCCCCCCACTCCGCCTGTTGAACTGGAGTCCTGCGACACAGAACACTAAGCTGCTCGCGGCTCCCAGGGGAGGAGAGAGCGAAGGGAAGATGGACCCAGCCACAGTCAGGCACCAGGAAGGGAAAGGATCCCCCAGAGAGAATGTCAGCCAAACCACCAATGGGGGAGCGCAAGCAAAGCAAGAGAGCTGGCAGGACGCCAAGGCTTTTTATGACAACCTGTCCCCCCAGAAGAAGCCCAAATCGGTAAGTGGCATTTTTTTTTAACCTTCCTTTCCTGGGGTGGGAATGGTGGGGAGGGGGGGGGGAGTTCAGATCACCCGGCACAGCTTGCTTTGCATTCTGCTGTATTGGTGCGCAGAAAGGAGGTTTGACACTCTGGCAGGATGCAAAGAGGGAAGAGCATCCCCCAGGTGAACGGCTCTCCCTGCCTGGTTGCTGCAGCAGGTGTGACGGAGGCAGATCCACCTGTCGCCACAGGGAAGCATCGCTCAGGGCGGGATGCCACTGCCTGCAAATGCATCCGGTCCCAAGTTTAGCGTGCAGCCGCTCTGAGGAAGGGATCTCAGGTTGGCCACCTGAGGCTGGAAAGGAAATTTCCACCTCTGTCTGAAACCTGAGAGATCCACCGCTAGTTAGCGCAGGCAGGTCTGACTGAGTAAGGTCCATTTCATGTGGTTCAGAGGCATATTTTGGACTCCCGGGGCCCCATCCCATCCAACTATCCAGAGCTGATCTAGCCGTACCGACTGCATGGGGTCCTGAGATCGCGGAGATTTTTGTTCCCGCGGGGCTGCAATGGCTGCAATTGGAAAGTTGGATAGGATGAGGCCCTCCAGATAACCAGATAGTCTTCAGCGAAGAGGTTTCTTTTTCTTGGAAGCTTCTGTTCTTGCTTGCAAGGAGGGGGCCCAGATTCTTTCAGAAGACAGGGTCCAGATTCTTAGCTCCCAAATGTAACGCCCTTTCTCTCTCGTCGTCCAGATTTTCCAGGCCGAGTCACAGGTTCCATCTGCTAAGCTTCCTTGGCCAGATGTGCCTTGAAGTATACAGATGTGATGTCCAAGAGTCACACAGCTGCCCAGTCCAGGTGTCAAGAAGCTGAAGATGTGTCTCTACCCAGAGACAACAATCTGGCATTTATCTGGCCCAAGTCAGGCTCCTTTTAAAATGCCATTTAGATGCGTAGACATTGCCTTCCTTCTTGTTGGCATCTGCTAAAACCAGGGGGCATCTGCTAAAACTGAGGGTTGGGAGAGTTAAAACAGATAAAAGGAAGTATTTTTTTACCCAGCGGGTAGTTAATCTGTGGAACTCTTTGCTACAGGAGGTGGTGATGGCATCTGGTCTGGATGCCTTTAAGAGGGGATTGGATGGATTTCTGGAGGAAAGGTCCATCGTGGGCTATAGGCAATGATGGATTGTGCAACCTCCTTACAAAGGTGGAGGGCTACTGGTACCGGGTGCAAGGGAGTGGCAACAGGATGCAAGCATCTTGTTGTCTCATGCCTCCCTGGGGCACCTGGTGGGCCGCTGTGAGATACAGGAAGCTGGACTAGATGCGCCTTTGGTCTGATCCAGCAGGACTCTTCTTATGTTCTTATGTTCGTATGTTGTTGTTGTTGTTGTTGTTGTTGTTGTTGTTGTTATACTTCTTCACAGCCTGTGCTGGGCTGGTTATAGTCTGCAATTCTGAATCTTGTTGCTGTTGTTGTAAAAATGTACTGTATATCCTGCTTCTCCCATTACCTAACATCCTAAGAACTGTCATGAACCCTTGCTAGGGGTAGGATCCATTGGTTGAACCGGCAATTTCAGAACTATCTCCATCCACCAAGGCCTGAATCAAACCCAGATGCTGAGGATGTTGTCGTGCAATTAGGGTTTAAAAAAAATCTTAAAGGGAGAAACTATATACAGCAGTGGTTCTCGCATGTTTTAGCACCAGGACTCACTTTTTAGAACAGCAATCTATCCGGGATACACCAGAAGTGATGTCATGGCCGGAAATGCAGTCATTGTGATGCCAGAGCCTGCAGCTTTCCTGAAAATGCAGCCATAAGTTGGGTTCTTTCTCAGCCACTTTCCAGTAGCAAAGTGAATCAGAAAGAGAAAAGCCTATTTACAGCTTTGACCCAAGCAAAACAACCACACCGCCCTCCCCCTTTCCAGCATCCCAGCTTCCCATGTTTTCAATGTGGCTGCTCTAGGTGCTTCATGAACCACCTGAAATTGGCTTGAGTCGCAACCAGTGATGTCATCCGGGCGCGCCAGGAACCGGAATGCCCGGATGATTGGCAGCCCTCTGCCCCTATGGCGGAGGCCAGCCATGCCTCCCTGCGCCTCCCTGCGCCTGGAATCGCTCCATTTCAGAGCGATTCACATGGGAGGGCGGGCGGGCCCAGGAACAGCTCGCCCATCCTCGGGAGAGGCAGCGCGGCCCGGGCCCATCCGCGGAACAAGCAGAACGCCGTACCGGCCTGTTCCGCCCGGATGCCACCGCTGCTCGCAATCCCCTGGTGGTCCCGACCCACAGTTTGGAAACCACTGAGACACACAATTGTGTGTTTGGATTTACAGAGAAAGAGTTCATGTCAAGTGCATCCAGAGGACTGGAAGCGGCTGACTTGCACTCGTTGCGTTTTGTTCACCTGACACAACTTGGCGACTGAACAACAACCACCCTCTTCTTCCCAAGATCAGCTTGGCTGGGGGACCAGTTCGGTGTGCTCAGGGCAGAACCTAGCTGTGAAATGTTCTGATTGGCTCTGAGCTTGTGATGTCATGAACCCAGAGACCCTCCTCTTTTTGATCAGTCTTCCAACTCTATCATCACTGAGTGTGGGGGAGGCGATGTCAAACAGAACATTAAATGAGATGAACTTGCAAGCAGAGATTTAATTTTTTTTGAAGGGGCAAGCCCATCTGAAGGATGTGAATGCACTTCCACATTGCAGCAAGCCGTGTTTTGGGGTACATCCAGTGGTGGGATTCAGGGGGTTCGCCCAGGTTCTATAGAACCGGTTGTTAAATGGCCGGGCCCCGCCCACTCGCTTACCTCGGCTGGCTTCGGGTTTTTTTTTGGCTCCGGCTATGACGTCATAAAACCGGTTGTTAATTTATTTGAATCCCACCACTGGGTACATCTATTTTAGGGTTGTTAATTCTAGAGTTTCTTCCCCCAGCATGATATAATCTGCAGTGGCGTTCCTATAGGAGGAGCAAAACACTAAGTTTTGCAGGAGTGTGGGCTCGTGTGTAACACGGCCCCTCCACCTTGTTACCATTTGTGGCTCAAAGAGCCATTTGTGGCTCAAAGTCTCTGAGCCAGCTCTTCACGCTGCGAATGGCTCTGGAAGCAAGGGGGAGGGACCACCTTACACAGGAGCTCAGGCTTCTGCTAAACTGAGTGTTTTGCCCCCCCTGGAACTCCACTGATAATCTGGACATTCCTAGAAGCTCTGTCAGAATCTCCAGGGTTGCTTTCAGGAGTCACCTGGAGATTGATGAGCAAAGGTTCAGAGAAGAGCAACGAAGATGATCCAAGATGATCCGGGGCCTGGAAAACAAATCCTATGAGGAAAGGTTTAAGGAACTTGGTCTGTTTAGCTTGGAAAAGAGAAGGCTGAAAGGGGATATGATAGCCCTCTTCAAATATCTTAAAGGAAGAAGGGACAAATTTGTTCTCATCTGCCTTTGACAGTAGAACTAGGTCCAGTGGGTACAAACTGCAAGAGAGGAGATTCCGGCCGGACATCAGGAAGAATTTCTTGACGATAAGGGCAGTTCGACAGTGGAACAGATTGCCGAGGGAGGTGGTAGATTCTCCCCCACTGGAGACCTTCAAGCAGAGGCTCGACAGGCACCTGCTGGAGATGCTCTAAGACGATTTCCTGCCACACACAGGGGGTTGGACTAGATGACCTTGTCGGTCCCTTGATTTTATTATGCAGATTTCTGGAAACTCCTGGGCAAAGCAGACAACTCAATCAGCATTCAATTCTTGATAAAAAATGATGCCTGAATGTTCCTAAAAACATTAGCTGGTGCATTTTCCTCACCTTTGCATTGTAGTTCTTGCATTGTATTTTTTTTCCCCTGAGTGATGCGCTCATAAAAGCAAACTGGAAATAAAGTGGTTAGTTCTGGTGAAACTCTGCTATCATTATAACCAAGAAACAAGTGCAAGAAAACTAGAGTTGCTGACCGATTTTCAGACACTGGCAGATGTCCGTGTTCTGTCTCTAATCTGTAAAACCTTCTCTTGCTGAATTCTGCTGATCAGCCTCTTGTTTAGGTCACAGGAGCAGCCCAAGCTGGCTTTTACAAGTCAGTTTGCAAACCCCAGGAGGCTGAGTTGCTGGCTGCAGCCAGAATTCCAAATCCTTTATTCTTGACCCCAGTCTGGCTGTTTTGCATTCATAAACCCAGCAGGACGAAGGCCACATAACTCGATTACACAACGAAATCTGTATGAAACGGTTGGAAAAGGTTTCATAGAATCATAGAATTGTAGCATTGGAAGGGACCCCACAAGGGTATCTAGTCCAACTTCCTGCCTGTAGCAAGAAGTCCTCCTAGAGCAGCAGTTCCCAAATTGTGGGTCTGGGATCCACCAGTGGGCCATGACCCAATTTTTGATGGTTTGCTAAAATGACAGGGCAGATTAGGTTATGTGCATCATGGGTTAAACAAGCTGCTACTTGGGGGTGGGGAGCACTGCTGCACAATCGTAAGAACATAAGAAGAGCCCTGCTGGATCAGGCCAAAGGCCCATCTAGTCCAGCTTCCTGCATCTCACAGTGGCCCACCAGGTGCCTCAAGGGGCACACAAGACAACAAGATGCCTGCATCCTGTGGCCACTCCCTTGCACCTGGCTTTCTGAAGTAGCCTACTTCTAACAGAAGGAGCTTGCACCACCCATCATGGCTTATAGCCCACGATGGACTTTGCCATTATAGTCACCATTATAACCACACCCCTTGGCATTTATAAATCAAGCAGCAGCCTTTTGGGCCTCTAAAAAGTGGAGAACCGCTGGCCTCGAGCATCTCTAGCAGGTGCCTGATGAGCCTCTGCTTGAAGCTCTCCAGGGAGGGAGAATCTACCACCTCCCTTGGCAATCTGTTCCACTGTCGAACCGCCTTTACTGTCAGGAATTTCTTCCTGACTTCCCTCTCCCTAGTTTTTCTCTGGATTTTGGGTCCCTGTGGCTATTCACACACAGAGAGGGGGGGGGCGCAGAAGAGTGACTGCTGTGTTTGCAATCACGTCTCATTTGGCCCTGACTAACCCACGTTAGCCTCCCACATGCAGGTTGCAAGTCTGTTGCAGAGCAAGGCGACTTCTGGAACATTCAGAACCGCATTTTATTTTGGAAAACAGTTTCATTTTGAATCAAGTTTGCAAGCACAAACCGGACCATCACGTTCACGATCGATACTGCTTTTATCTTAACTCAGGGCCAAACTAAACACGATGCAGAAGACCCAAGCAAACTCGAATCGGCGTACCTGGGGTGGGGTGGGCAGCACAGCACTTAAAACAGCACAGCATTTTCCCTTTGGGCTGTTTTTTAAATTTGGAGTTGAGCTGCTGCCACCCCACCTGTTTTCACCTGGCTCCAGTGCTCTGAGCAGATCTGCAGCCCCCCACCCCCACCCCAGCTGCACTTCAGCTTTAAAAGAAGCCAGGAAGCTGCTACTGTGTCTCCTGCAGCACATTTAGTTCGGCCCTCAGCTTCAGGGCCATGATGAGGTCAACTGAGACAGCTGCCTCAGGCTATAGATTTGGCAAGGGCATGCATCTCTGCCTGCTGTCCACCTATGAATTCCACCCACCAGTGTTTCTTGGACTGGGTGATACCCCAGCTTTGTGTGTGCAGTGCCTGCCTCTGGTCTCCAAGTAGCAGCCCCCTCCTGGTCCTTAATTAATTGCCACCTGACAGCTTCCAGACCCCAAGGATATGTCAAATAGCTCTTGTCTCTCATCTTATTTCTGCTTAATTTAAACTGCTCCCCCCAAACACACACACACACACACACACACACACACACACACACACACACACA
>JAJKFI010036614.1:0-17921 GCA_029204185.1 Lerista edwardsae
CACTTCACATCTCTTTCCAAAATCCGCTTCTCCCTTTTTTTTTTTTTTAAAAAGAGAAGATTGTGAAGGCAGAGCTCCATAAAAGGAGCCCTTCATCTTTCTTCAGCCCTTGAGTGTGTGTGTGTGTGTGTGTGTGTGTAGGCCAGTGACCAGGCCTCAGTCCTGCCAGGTGCTCAGTGGCAGGTGAAACTACCTGGTCTCATGGGAAGAGCACAGCTGCTTTGCAGATTCAGAGTGGGGAGCAGAGCTGGAGAGGTGGAAAGAATCATATTTAAGTCTGGTGCAAATTCAGCTAAGCATTTGGGCTTAGAAGGAAAAAAAACAACCACCACGACCCGAGAATGAAAAACAGAGAACATCCAGGGCTGTTTGTTGGCAGTCTCTTGCCGGTGAAGATTGCACCTGGTTATATTATTACAGATGCTGTTTGGGCAGGGCCATCCAACGTCACTCCCAGCTCGCCAACGCATGCTCCCTTTCCTTGGAGTAAGGCCCTGCTGGCCCCGGGGGGGGTTACTTGGACCTGTGTCAGCAATGTCGCTGGTCAGGGGGCATCGCAACCCCCGGGCCGGGGGTGCAATTGCACTGGGCAACCCCCCCGCGGGGGCGCAACAAGCTAAGTTGGCCACTAGTGGCCAAAATTGTGAAAACTGTGGTTCTGTATGAATAATACCATCACGTTATGTACCATTCAATGCAGAACTTAATGCAGAATGCAGTGAAGCAAACCAGAGTGTAATATCTTTATTCTATCAAACATTATGGCTAAAAAAACCAGAAAATGAGAATAGAACAGTCATGTAAAAATTGCGGGTTTTAGGAATAATACTTTCATGTTATATACCATTTGATGCAGAATTTCATGCAGAATGCAATGAAACGAGTCGCAGTGTACCATCTCCATTCTGTCAAATGTTATGGCTGAAAACACACGCAAGAAAATGGAAAATGGCTGAGAAATAGCCCAACTGATTGCTGCATTCTCAGGAAAGCAGCAGGTTCTGGTGGCACAATGATGGCACCTCCGGCCTTGACATCACTTCTGGTGGGTCCCGGACAGATTGTCATTTTAAAATGTGGGTCCTGGTGCCAAAAGGTTTGAGAACCACCGCCTTAATGTATGATATTGAGGGCGCAATCCCAACCAGGAGTTAAGCCGGCACAGTCAGGGCAGCAAAGTTTGGCTGGCACAAGGGCCACCGTGAAGCACGCTTGGACCACTCTAGGAGTCAGGGAGGGTGGCGCACGTCTGTGTGCTGGCCTCTCTAACTCCGAGAGTGGTTCAAACATACTTTACACACTCCTTTGTGCCAGCCAAACTTTGCTTGCCTAACTGTACCGGCCTCACTCCAGGTTCGGATTGTACTGTAAGTCTTACTCATGGCATTCCCCTTCCCCTCCTCAATCTACTACCCCAAATCCTCATTTTCTTCAGTTTCCTCCACTTTACACGCCTATCCTTTAACCATACTGTGGAAAATATATTCTATGTTAATAAACCAACAGGGACGCCCTTCTTGTGTAATTCTGGAAGTGCAGCAAAATTTTAGATAGATCCTAGCATTTTACACTGAATTGAAAAAAGGAATGGGGCAGGAGAGGAAATACTAAATTTCCAGCTGTCTTGCAGATGCACTGATCAGAATTGGAGCAGGGAGTCCTGGGTTCAAATCTCTGCTCCGGTCTGAAGTCTCCTGGGTGACTTTGAGCAAGTCACTCCCATCTCCATCCCAGAGCTGCAATGATGACACAGGGGTGGAGAATCACATATACATTGCTGATTTCCTTGGTGAATGTGTAGGATAAATGTATAGGAAAATACGTTTGTATAGGTATGTACTGTATATGCATAGGAAATACAGGGCGCAATCCTAAATTGAGTTAGGAAGGTATAAGCTAAGCCAGCAAAGTTTGGCCAGCACAAGGGACACAGTAAAGCATGTTTGGACCATTCTCGGAGTCAGAGAGGCCAGCACACAGATGTGAGCCATCCTCCCTGACTCCAAGAGTAGTCCAAATACGCTTTATGGTGGCCCATGTGCTGGCCAAATTTACACACACAAATTTACACTACAAATTTACACACTTATGCTGGCCTAACTCTAGTTTAGGACTGCGCTCACAGTTTGTGAAGGCTGCAGCAGTCAGCAAAGGGAGTTTCTTTGCTCTACAGAGCAGCCTCTTTCCTTTCCCCCTTCATAATTGTCTCCTGGCATGCCCCTTCCCCCTTATTTATCCCCCACCCTGCTCCTCCTTGCCCCAGTGGGTGGTGAAAATAACTGGAGGAGCTGAAATGGAACCAGTCCTATGTGCATATCCACAACAAAAATAATAGCCTAAGGATGCAGCTAAGCCGGTCTCCGAGCATGTATAAAGAACACCTTTCCCTTATGAGGAAAGTGCAGAGGTGGATCTACAGGGAGGGCAAAGCTCTAAGTGTTGCAAGAAGCCTTACCCTGTCATGTAAATCCCTCCTCTCCCTTGCTGCTGTAGCCAGTAAGCAACGCCAAGATGTTGCTTTTCCCTGTGAGGATTGGCTAAAACGGTGCAGGAGAGGAGTGATTTCCACTGCAAGGTAAGGCTTCTTGCAAAACTTAGAGCTCTGCCCTCCCTCTGCCTCTGAGGAAAGGCTAAGTGTTTGGGGATCTTCAGTATGGAGAGGAGAGGCCTGAGGGATTGGGGATGTAATTGAGATGTACAAAATTATGCTGAGGATGGAGAGAGTGGATAGATGGATGTTCTTTTCCATCTTGCACACCCACCAGAATCAGGGTACAGCCACTGAGTGCCGGAAGAGTTAGAACAGACAAAAGGAAGTATTTCTTTACCTGGTGGGCAGTCAATCCATGGAACTCCTTGCCACAGGTTGTGCCTGGATGCCTTCAAAAGGAGATTGGACAGCTTTCTAGAAGAAAAGTCAACACAGGTTACAAACTATGATGGGTATGTGCTGTCTTTTTGGTTTTCAAAGTTGGCTACTTCAGAAATAAAAGCCAGGTGCAAGGGAGTGGCAACGGGATGCAGGCATCTTATTGTCCTGCGAGCTCCCTGAGGCATCTGGTGGGCCACAGTGAGACTCAGGAAGGTGGACTAGATGGACCTTTGACCTGATCCAGCAGGCCTCTTCTGATGTTTGGTGCTTGAGGGTAAGAGCAGGACTGAAATAACCCTGCTCAGACATTGCCCAGGGATTTTGAGATGATATTGTGGGACGGGGGAGCGTAAGGGTTTATAAGGGGGACAGTTTAGTGAACCCCTGGTGTTAAGGGGTGCCTTAGGCTGCGAACCAAAGGTGGGTGATTTTTTTTACCTGCTGTACGTTTTGTGACTCCTGAGCACCCTTTGTCCAAAGACAAAACGTCTAGGGCAAGCCCCTGAAGCGAACAGGCTACGACTTGCCCAGTGCCAGGAGGGCATCATGCCCGAGCGGTCTCCTTTTTAGCCTTGGCTCCGGCTGTGAGGCACGAACAAGCCAGAACTCCACCTGGAGCAGTGTGGGGGTGATGGGCACTCCCGGCAGCCAATGAGCCTGTGAGGAGAGCCAAGGGAGTCCCTCCCTCTTCCCCACGAGGAGGGGCACATACTGATACAAGCGGAGGCAGAGAGAGAGAGAGAGAGAGAGGCGAATGCACAAGGCGAAGCAGGTGGAGCGACACAAGCCCAGCCGCAGTAGCAAGAGGCAGCTCTCCTGGTGGATGGCTTAGGAGCTCCCTCTGGCAGTTCACGCTTTGTACTAGGAGCCTCTGGGGTCAGGCAGACCCACCAAGGTAAGCAGCAGCACAGCCCTCCCTCCCTCCCGGTGACCCCAGCAGCCCTCCTGGTTTGGGAAAAAGCCTGTTGGGGTGGTGAGATGCTGGGGAGGCTCAAGCAAAAGCAGCCGCATCTTCCTTAGCCCAGGGAAATGCTCCGATCCAGTGGGCATCCCATGGCGCAATTTCTCACCACCAAGGAAAATGGGGCTTGGGGTTCCTCGGAAGCCTTGCTTCCACCCGCATCCCAGATGTGGCGTGCAGCTGGGATGCAGGGAAAGCGGTCCACGTATGCTCAGGGAACACCCTTGTCCTCGTGCCTCTTTCCCAGGCTGAGTGGTGGGGCTCCAAATGGGTGATAATAGCCCTGGTTCAAACCCCAGTCCAGCCAGGGAGGTGTGAAGTGCTCCTCTCTAGCCCCTCCCCACTTGCTTTGGCATGCTGGCTTCCATCCAGAATCTCCTTGAGCGGTTTTTTGTCTCCAGCCCCCCTCCCCTTCCCCCAGTGCTCTTTCCAAAAGAAAACAGACTTCTGTGCACTCGATGTCTGGTCTCGTAACATCTCAGCTGGCATGGCAAAGGGGTACAGAATGGAGGAAGAAGGTTCCTGCCTTTAGGAACTAGCAGATGGGTAGAGGGAGGGGGAGGGAGGGAGGGAGGGAGGGAGGAGTGTGATGTGGCCTCCCCTTGGTGGGTGGGTGGGTGAGTGAGTTGGCAAACCAGTGCAATCTATCTGCTTCCCAATGATCTGGAGAGGCGGGGGAATCCTTGTGCCTGTTTTGCACTGATTTCCAACATGTCCCCAATGGAAAATAGAACTCTTGTGCTCTTGTGTAACACACCGTGTCTCATGCCAGTGCTTGCAAGCGGAGCATAAGCCCTGGCATTGTGGCTGCCTTGCTTGTATTTGTTGACTCTGCCATAGCCTGTCCTGCAAGTTGACGCGACGGGCATGGCTGTTTCCTGAAAGCTTTTACTAGAATACGTCTAACCTCACAACAGATCTGGTTGCACCTATGGCAGGACAAGGGTAATGGACATTCAAAGACATTTCAGCCACATTTAATACTTGGGTAGGTGGTTAGGGAAGGATTGGAAAGGCAGCTGCAGTGTGGCATTTTGCAGTGCATTTGCTTCCATGTGCAAAGGTCAAAAGGCATTTGTCCCCGATTCATAAGAAGAGCCTTGCTGGATCAGGCCAAATGCCCATCTAGTCCAGTTTCCTGCATCTCACAGTGGCCCATCAGATGCCTGAGGGAGCACCCAAGACCTGCATTCTGTAGCCACTCCCTTGTATACGGCATTCAGAGATAGGCTAGCTCTAAAACCCAGAATCATCATGGATCGTTTGGGGTACCTCCCTTATGAGGAAAGGCTACAGCATTTGGAGCTCTGCAGTCTAGAAAAAAGGTGCCTGAGGGGGGACAGGATTGAGATGTACGAAATTATGCACGGGCTGGATAGAGGGACATTCTTTTCCCTGTTGCACAACAACAGAACCAGGGGGCATCCACTAAAACCGAGTGTTTGGAGACAAAAGGGAACATTTCTTTACCCAGCATGTTAATTAATCTGTGGAACTCCTTGCCACAGGATGTGGTGAAGGCGTCTGGCCTAGGGGATTGGACAGATTAGAAGGGGATTGGGCAGATTTATAGAGGAAACCTTTATCACAGGTTACAAGCCACGATGGGTATACAAAACCTCCAGGTTTAAGGCTATATCTGAATGCCAGGTGCAAGGGAGTGGCAACAGGATGCAGGCATCTTGCTGTCTTGTGTGCTCCCTGAGGCATCTGGTGGGCCACTGTGAGATCCAGGAGGCTGAACTAGATGGGCCTCTGGCTGCTCCAGTGGGGCTCTTCTTATGTAACCTGTGATGGGTTTTTCCTCCATAAATCCATCCAATCTCCTTTGAAAAGCATTTCGGCCAAGTGCCCTCTCCACATCTTCTGATTCAGGATGATTTTCAGGTATTTTACTTCTATGAATCCAGGAATTCTACTCTAGTAGAAACTGGCCCAAGATCTTGTGTACCTGCTGCCACCCCTCTTCCTCCTCCTCTCTGGCTTTTCTTCCCTCCACACTTGACCCAGTGCTCATGTCTCTCTTCCTTTTTCAAATCCAAGGTGCAAGAGAAGGATAATGGAAGTGGGCAGACAGGGGCACACACAGCCTGCCAATCCGCCAGCTGAGGCAGCTGTCTCATTTGGCCTCATAGATGAGCCGGCCCTGTCCTAACTTGTGTGCACAGCAGCATTTTAAAAAGATTTTTCTAGCGTCTCTCTAAACATCAAACTAAAACCAGGAATGTAGTAGGAAGTGCCTAAAATACGGAGTTCTTGAAGTTTGTATCTCTCTGGATGGTCTAAACTGGAGCTAAAGCCCTTTTAGGCAAGGCTAGTGTGCTTGGGCCTTCTTTCTTCCATTGAATGCATAGACCAGTGGTTCTCAGACATTTTAGCACCAGGACTCACTTTTTAGAAAGGCAATCTGTCTAGGACCCACCAGAAGTGATGTCATGGCTGGAAGTGCCGTCATTGTGACGCCAGAGCCTGCTGCTTTCCTGAGAACGCAGCAATCAGTTGGGTTATTTCTCAGCCATTTTCCAACAGCAAAGTGAATCATACAGAAAAAAAGCCTATTTCCAATCTTGACAAAAGCAAAACAACCACACACCTATTCCCCTTTTCAACATCCCATTTTCCCATATTTTCAATATGGCTGCTCAAGGTGCTTTGCAACCCACCTGAAATTGGCTCATGACCCACTGGTGGGTCCCGACCCACTGTTTGGGAACCACTGACATAGACCATTTGTTACCCATTGTGGGATTCACACAACACCCCTAAATGTGTTTGTGTGTGTGTGGGGGGGGGCTTTTAAGGTTTCCTCTCTTCCCACCACGAAAAATGATGTTGTTTTGCAAGTCTGTGGAGGTTACTAGCCCCCAAGCAGTTTTACTTGCCCACCAGCCAATCAATAGCCATCCTGTTCATTTCTGGGCTCTTAATATGGTCTGAAATGGAGAATACCCAACTCCTTATTTGGTAGTTTCCTTGCCAAAGAACATCTTTGCTCTTCCAGAGATGATTGTTAGGGCACAATCCTAACTGGGAGTTCGGCCAGCAAAGTTTCGCCGGCACAAGGGCCACCGTAAAGCGCATTTGGGCCATTCTCGAAGTCAGGGAGGATGGTGTATGTCTCTATCCCGGCCTCTCAGACTCCGAGAGTGGTCCAAACAAACTTTACAATGTCCCTTGTGCCAGCCAAACTTTGCTGGCCTAATTGTGCTGGCCTAACTCCAGGTTGGGATTGCACTCTTATTCACTGCAGGTTGATCAGAACAAAATGGGCAAAAGGAAATGGCTACTTACAAGCCCACCGAGCTAAGAAAATATTGGCAAGCAGCTTTCACTGTCTGAGTTCATTTGAGTGGTAGGCCCATGAGGAGTGCCCTTTGCAACTGGCAGTGATTGCTTTATGGCAGTCAGTCGTGATGACGAACAGTAAGATTGGGCTGCATGCCGGGCAGCCACATGTCCGGGCCATCCCTGGCCACTACAAAACCGTATCAGGCAGGGGCGTAGCCAGTAGTGTCATTCAGTAATGATCAGATGGAACGCGAGGCGGGACTTACCCCTTGATTGACAGGGAGCCCGTGACGCGTCGCCGCCTGCCTTTCCGCTGCGGAGGCTTCTTCCGGGTGGCGCGCCCCTCCGCAGCCCTCCTCAGCACCCAGTGCGCCCCCCCCAGCCAAGCGGGCACCCCCTCCAAAGCCAGGGGTTCCCGTACGGCGCTCGGCAAGGTCGCGACGCGTCATCAACGAGCAGCCAATCAGGCGGTAAGTCCCGCCTCGCGTTCCATCTGATCATTACTGAATGACACTACTGGGCGTAGCTAATAAAAGTGTAGCCCGGTGTAGAGGTCAAAATGTTGCCCCAGAAGTGACATCACAACAGGAAGTGATGTCACAATTATATTTTCATTTTCTCTAGTCTTTTGGCCATAACGTTTGATCGAATGAAGATATTACACTCCAGTTGGTTTCACTGCATTCTGCATGAAATTCCACATCGAATGAAATTTAACACGACGGTATTATTCCTAATAGATTTTTACATGACAGTTGGTGGCACTCCTCTAGTGTCCCAAAGAAGGTATAATAAGTCTCCCTTTCTTGGTCACTGTTGCCTATGTTACACAGGTGTTCTAGAGTCTCCTACTATATATTTTTCTTCCCCTTTTTACTGTGTCTCCTATGTGCAAACCTGAGCTTTGTACTTGGCCCCGCCTTTACCTGTCCACATGCCTTAGAATCAGACAAGTTAATTTTTTCCTTTAAATGATGACCCTCTTGAGGCCGACGACCTTTGATAGAGTAGCAGAAGCCCTCTCTAAGTTGAGTAGAAGTGCTTGGCTAGATTCAGCCTCATGATAATTGTATGTCTGAAGGCTGTGTATTTGTGATGTATTTATTTATTTAAGATGTCGACCCCCTGTTGGGAACAATGGGCTGCTGTACTGGTCTAAGACCGTAATAAAATTATTCAATTATTCAATTCATGACAGTTGTATTTTCGTTTTCAGTTTGTTTTTGCCATTACGTTTGATAGAGTAAAGATATTATACTTTGGTTTGTTTCGTTGCATTCTGCATTAAATTACCTTTCCAGTCATATATAACATGATGGTGTTATTCGTACGTACCAAGGTTTTCACAATTTTGGCCACTGTTGCCCCTCTAAAGTTTGTTGCCTGGTGCAATGGCACCCCCTGCACAAGAACATAAGAACATAAGAAGAGCCCTGGTGGATCAGGCCAAAGGCCCATCTAGTCCAGCTTCTTGTATCTCACAGCGGCCCACCAGGTGCCCCAGGGAGGCATGAGACAACAAGATGCTTGGATCCTGTTGCCACTCCCTTGCACCCGGTACTCTGAAGTAGCCCACCACCAATGTAAGGAGGTTGCACAATCCATCATGGCCTATAGCCCACGATGGACTTTTCTTCCAGAAATCCGTCCAATCCCCTCTTAAAGACATCTAGACCAGATGCCATCACCACCTCCTGTGGCAAAGAGTTCCACAGATTAACCACCCACTGGGTAAAAAAGTCCTTCCTTCTTTTGCTATGCCTCTCCAACTCCTGTCCTGCCATTCAGGGGTCCCTATGGGGGGGTCATATTTGCACTTGAGATAGCAGCCTTAATTCATGGAAGCAAATCTGAGGTGAATGAGCTGCTTTGTTTTTGTTGCTGCCTTATCCCAGGTGTGTCTTCGTCACAGAAAGAACATCCTGGATCTGTCTACCAGGATTTCGTGGGCCTGATGGGAAACTGCGCATTACACGCAATTATCTCACATGCCAATTAGGGGTTTCCTTCTGTTTGTTGCTAGGATTCCCTTGTTGTTTACGAGCTTGTCATGGGCAATTGTTCTAAAGAAGCAATTTTCAGCCTCTTTCATCTCACGGCACACTGACAAGATGCTAAAATGAATGTTTTAATTTACCACGGATGCGGCACACTGCACTGCCAGCCAGGGGCTCACATCCCCCAATGGCCCTCCTAATAAATGACCCTTCCCCAAACTCCCACAGTACACCTGCAGGCCATTCACGGCACCACAACATACCAGGGCACATGGGTTGAAAATTGCTGTTCTAAACTTGGAGGAAAAAAATTGCTGGAGATGCCCTAATGGCAAAATTCTTGAAGCTTCCGGACCGGACAATATGGCCACCGGAAGGCAAGAGAACTTGGAGGAAAAATTGCGCGCGGCGCCAAGGCGCGGCGCCGTCCCTCGCCTGAAAGTGACCTGTAATATAATTACGCGGAATTAAACCTTGGAATTGCATATTAACTCATAATTAGGTTACCAATGATGTTTCTCCACGATCACACGTTGTTATTTTGGTAAGTTTTTACTTCAGGAGTAAACGATTAAGCCCGAAACATCATGCGAAATCCCATTGGAAATCATTGGAATGAGCAATGTTTTGCACCTGACAACATGGCCGCTAAGCCCGCCTCCCGGCTTCAAATCCTGAACATGAAACTCAATGGGATGGCCACCCGTTGGTTCTAAAGCATACACTCTTGGGCTAAGATAAGGAATGAGGAAGTGTGGAGGAGAGGTGGACTGGTGTTCTAGTCCCTGACTCTGCTGTCATAAGAACATAAGAAAAGCCCTGCTGGATCAGGCCAAGACCCATCTAGTCCAGCTTCCTGTCTCTCACAGTAGCCCACCAAGTGCCTCAGCAAGCACCTGAGACAACAAGATGCCTGCCTCCTGTTACCACTCCTTTGCACCTGGCATTCTGAAGTAGCCTACTACTAACATAAAGAGGTTGCCCAGGACGGACTTTTCCTCCAGAAATCTTGTCCAATCGCCTTTTAAAGGCACCTAGGCCAGATGCCACCACCACCACCTATGGCAAGGAGTTCCACAGATTGTCCTCCACACTCCCTCTTATTTATTTATTTATTTAAAAGATTTCTACCGCGCCTTTTCCCCCTACAATGAAAGAGATTCAAGGCAGCTTACAACAGTTAAACAAAACAGCATCAAAACGACAGCTTAAAAACAAACATTAAAATAGCAAAACAACATTAAAACAGCACAAAATCAGGAGCATCAACGTTAAAAACTATTTCATTAAAAAGACGCCAGCCAACCATTCATTCAAACACTTTTCAAAAAAGAAAGACCTCGCTGAAAGGTCTCCAGCACTCAGCCAGTCCTCCACTTGAGAGTGTTATTGAGCCCCCCTACAATAAAATTAGTTTCGTTATAAATCATTTTGCTTAAAGTTGCAGTTTCCAAGAACCTGTCAACATTAAGGGCACAATCCTAACCTGGAGTTAGGCCGGCACAGTTAGGCCAGCAAAGTTTGGCCAGCACAAGGGCCACCATAAAGCACATTTGGACTATTCTCGGAGTCAAGTGAGGCCAGCACACAGACGTTCACCATCCTCCCTGACTCTGAGAGTGATCCAAACATGCTTTACGGTAGCTCTGGTGCCAGCGAAACTCCCTAAGTGAGGATTTATTTATACTGTGGCTTCCTTTTTCCTACCAGGTTCCTGGATAGAGAGACTCTGAGGGAATCAGCCAGTCCTTCCTTGATGTATAAGACACAAGAGCTGGGGACTTCCCCCAGCTCCATAATCTTCCGGTCGGTTGATCGAAGGGAGTTTTCCTCCCTTGTGTTCAGAAGGTGAAGCCTTGTTATGGGTATACAGTGGGGGTGATAAATCGCTAGTGCTTGGGTGGGGGGCTATTCCTTTGTAATAGAGCCAACCCACTGGTAAGGAAGGGCAACGTGACTGCTCTGAGTTGTGAGCTGCAGGAAGTGTCAAGTGGTGGGGAGTACCCAGACACACCGCCTTCCCCAGCCCACTGCTTGCACTGGAAGCCTCTTCCAGCCAAGGTGCATAGCTAAAGTGGGTGCAACTGCACCGGGCTACAAGCTCAAGGGGGGGGTGGGCAACAAGCTGAGTTTGAGACTAGTGGCCAAAATTATGAAAACCTTGGTATGTACGAATAATATCCTCTTGTTATATACAGAATTCAATGAAGAATGCAATGAAACAAAGCGGAGTGTAGTATCTTCATCCTATCAAAAGTTATGGCCAAAAAAAATAAGAGCATGGAAATACAACTGTGATGTCACTTCCTGCTGTGACATCACTTCCAGGGCATTGTTTTGCTACATTTTCATTGGCTATGCCAGTGGCTCCAGCCGGGCCACCTGATCCCTGCCACAGTGATCCCTCGCCCTCTTCTCACTCTGTCTTTGAAGAGCAAGCAAGAAGCAGGCGGGGGGGACTCCTTCTCTTTCCTCCAGTGCTGCCACCACAGATTGATGGAAGAGGAGGAGGAGGAGGAGAAGGAGGTAGTCACGACTGCAATCCTGCCCCCAATTGTTCTCCTTCCAGATGAGTGATTGGAAAAAAAGGACCTTGGCTGCCATCTCCTTCCTCCTCCTCTGCTTCTTCTAAACTGCCCGGGTGGAGAGGGTGCTGGGAGCCAGAGGTTTTACTCCCAGTGTCCTCTCCATCCAGCCAGTTTGGAGGAGGAAGCCGTAATCAGTGGTGTCATTCAAATGATTTAGGAACAGGAACTCACTTTTGATTGGCACTTGTCGGGAACCCGGAACCAGCCACGGAGCCCGTTAGGATCCGGAATGCCCGTTCTGGTCCGTTCCCCCTGAATGACATCACTGCCTTCGCCCTCCTAGGAATCCGGAGTCGCTCCCTTTAACCCTCTGAGTGCCGGCCAACCAAGAAGAAAAGCTCTTTGCAGAGGAATTGGGAGGGGGGGAGGGAGAGTGAAGCGGGCGGAGTCAGCCCTAATTTTAACTAGTGGAACTGAGTTCCCCCGCGTTCCCCCTGCATGACATCACTGGCCGTAATGTAGGGTGGGGCGGACATGCTGACGCACACACACAAGGCGAAAAAGGCTCTGCTTCACCTTGTGCCTTGTGTGTGTGTCCAAGCTCTGTGCCTTATTGTCCCTCACCCCCCCCCCAACCAAACCATGCCTTTCCTCCGCAATCATGCTGATGCCGGGAATTTCCCAGCTGCAACTAAGGGCACTGTTTTTTTTGGGGGGGAGGCAGGCAGAGCCCTGCCTCTGCTTAAGCAGCATGCACATTTCATGCCTTCCCCCCCCGGACAAATTGCACATGTGCCCCCACCACTGCATTTTTGCTCACCCACCCCCGATGCTTAGGAAAACAGCTGGAAGGGGAGCATGGAAAGCAAGTCCTGGCAATCTACCCCCTTCCCTCTAGCTTGTCACCTCCTGCCTCGCTGCTATTGTCTATAATGGGACTCAGGGCTGGCTCTAGCATCGGCGGGGCCCAATGTGAGGCATTCCTGTGGGGCCCCCAACCCTCCCTGCAGAGCCCCCACTCACCATGAAGAGCGCTGTTCGTGCCACGTGCAAAGCCTGGCATCTGGAAGTAATTGGTGGTGATATCATAACATCACCACCAACTTCTTCCAGGTGGTCCATCTTGGGCTGTTCAGAGGCAGAGGCAGGCGGGAGAGACCAAGGGAAAGCTGCTCTGCTCGCCCCACTGACTTACAGCCCATCGAGATCCCAGCTGCAGCCACAGGCAACATGCTCACCCTGCTAGTGCGCGGCCCCCTGAAGCGCGGGTCCCGATGTGACGGCATTGGTCACATTGGCTTAAAGCCAGGCCTGATGGGACTTACTTCTGAGTAGACCTGCACAGGGCTCTTCTCTTGCCCTGCTAACTGGGCAAGAGGCACTTTTCCAAGTGGTGCTCCTCTTATATTTAGCAGGGGGAGAGTAATTGTCCCTTACCCCTGCACAGTGTCTTTTCTAGTGGCTGTTGGTGGTGCTATTCTGCATTTTTTAAATATTGTGAGCCCTTTGGGGACAGGAAGCCATGTAACATCATCATCATCATCATCATCATCATCATCATCATCATCATCATCATCATTATTAGCCTGTACACCGCTTTGTGAATGTTGTGTTGAAAAGCGGTAGATAAATACCGTTGATTGATTGATTTTGTTTGCTTCAGACCAGCCTTGTTTGGGAGACGGCGAGCCCAGTCCTGTGCTTGTCTACTCAGAAGTAAGTCAAATTACCTTCAGTGAGGTTTTTTCCCAGGAAAGTGTCCAGCTACTAATCTTGTTTCTGTTAAATCTTGTTTCTGTTAAATCTGGACATGCGAGTCTCTAAAAAAGACGGAACAATCGTGTGGATAGTTGTCTACCACTGCAGTTATTGTGCTGTTTTGGGGGGTTTGTTGTTGTTTTTTAAAAAAATTGTTAATGAATGTTTCCCAAATGAAATTATTTGAAGAAAAAATGGGGGAGTGATGGATGGCTGTTGCTGAAATTGTGCCAATCCCAGACGGAGCCCTCTGTCTTGAAGTCCCTCTTGGTAAAAATTATACACTGAACTCAGCACGGGAGGACCTCCCTTTTGCTTCTAAAAAAGGGTGAACCTTTACCCTGAAAAGACATCTAAAACTCTGGCCCTCCTGGGTAAACAGAAAAGCCATTCTCACCAGTCCCATTTCTGCTTCTCTTGGCAGGGCCATGCAAATAATGCCTCCTCTATAACAGGTTTTCTGTTCTCGTATGCAAAAAATGTTCCCTGCCCCAGCCAGCACAGAAGATCTGAGTGTCAGAAGCGAAGACTCTTGTCTGTAACTAGCTTGTTAGGCGATTCGTAGAGCCTCACCCCAAATCCCGACTCGCCCAGGAGGAAGGGAGAAGAGTTGGAGTTAAATTCATCTGCGGAACTCCTTGCCACGGGACGTGGTGCAGGCATCTAGCCTGGATGCCTTTAAAAGGGGACTGGACAGATTGAGGGAGGAAAAGTTCATCGTAGGTCACAAGCCTTGATGGTCCTATGCTGTCTCCTGGTTCTAGATGTAGGCTATCTCTGGATACCAAATGCAAGGGATTGAGGCTAGGGTGCAGGCATCTTGGTGTCTTGTGTGCTCCCTGAGGCATCTGGTGGGCCACTGTGAATTACAGGAAGCTGGACTAAATGGGCTTTTTGGCCATCCAGGCTCTTCTTATCGAGAAAATACATGTCGAAGTGCAGAGATTGTTACCTCCTCCCCCCGCCCCCCCCAGCAGTTTCCTGGCGTGTAAATTCATTTTGAGTAGGAAGCAAAATGCCTGATTTTAAGCTTCTAATTCTGAAGTACTGTATGACCTTCCAAATGGGCCCTTTGTCTCAATCTTGCCTTCATTTTGCTTTCTAAAGCAATGTTATGTACACAGTATTTAGGCTGGCCAAAAGCCAGAACCAAAGACCTTCCCGTGCCAAATGACACCACCCGTCCCCAGTGGTATGCCAGGCACTACCTTTGCCACTGCTTCCTAGATTTGAACAGGAAGAGGGGAGCCAAAAGGAAGAGGAAGCGTTCGGAGGAGAGGAGAGAGCCGAATGCTAGAGCATTCGAGGCACTCTAGCCCGTCTCTCTCATCTCCTTCACATTTCCTCTCTTCCTTTTCAAATTCAGGTAACAACATGCAGGCACTTCCTTCTCCCTTATTTGGTCTCACGGCCAGGTCAACCCCACAAAGAGCCGAGCTTGTTAAATCGATCTAAACTGATTTGCAAGGACCATGACAAGGGACTCAAACCCCTTCATAATTTGGGTAGCCCTGGTGTATATTGACCACTTCCAGCCCAATCCCAACCAGCCAACTTTCCAGTGCCAATTAAGTCTCAATGCAGCCCCAAGGTCACTTACCTTGAGGAGGTCTCCATGACTGTCCCCCCCCCCCACATCCGCAGGATGCAACATGCACTCTGTTAGTACAGCTGCATTGGTGCTGGATCGTTAGGACTGGGCTGTTAAAGTTCTACAAGTTCTCAGCTCATCTGCAAGTTCAACATGTTCATGTGAAATGGCCTTATTCTGAGTTGGTCTGACACGCCATCTAGTCATTCCTGTCTGCCCTAACTGGCAGTGGCTCGCCCCAGGCTCAGGCTTGAGTTTATTCCCAGCCCTTCTGTTTGGGATTCATTTAACCCAAAATTAAACCCAAGGCCTTATGCTTGCAAAGCAAGTGCTCTAGTTTTGGAAGCAAGGTCCTCCACAAACCTGCGCTGCCAGATAGCTCATTTCTGTGTTTTGCGATCTGATTTTACAAGACCTTAGTATTTTTTTTCCACATCAAACTTTGCTAAACCAGAGCTGCTAGATCATTTTTACAGGGTTATTGCCTTGGAAGCTTAAACTGGCTTACCTCCGGCGTCGGCCCAGCTCCAGGAGGACCTGATGCTGAGCCAGTGGGCAGTAAGTCTCACTGCCACTGGTGGTGAGGGTTGGGGGGGGGCATGGGGCAGGAGCAGAGTGGGGCTGGGACCAGTGGTGGCCTCCACCACTTGATCTGATCCTCGTATGGGCTGCACGGCCTGATATCAAGGCCCTCAAGTCCATTCCGGCAAAACAGACCGTGCAAACTTGAGGAGGCTTATTTGCTGCTCAGCGCCTTCAGACAAACATCCCCTTCTCCCAAGGTGCTTCTGACAGCTGCTGCAGCACCTGTAGGATGCAGCGGATGCTGTTTTGCTACTGCTACTCCTCCGGCCACTAGGTAGTTTAGGATCGGGCTGCCCTTTGCCAGCAAAAGGAGGACTGTATGAAAGGAGTGGGATTGCAATGGTTCAAATATGGAACATCTTCATATTTTGTTTCTGAATGATTTAGGAATATGACTGGGGTAAATGAAACTCTCAGCATCCACACTCAGGTGTGCTGTCTTTATATATAGGGTTGTTGTTGTTCTTGTTGTTCAGTCGCCAAATCGTGTCCGACTCTTTGCGACCCCCTGGACCACAGCATGCCAGGCCTCCCTGTCCTCCACTAGCTTCCGGAGTTCGCCCGATTTCATGTTCATTGCTTCCGTGACACTATCTAACCATCTCATCCTCTGCCGCCTCCTTCTCCGTTTGCCTTCGATATTTCCCAGCATGAGGGTCTTTTCTGAAGAGTCCTCTCTTCTCATGAGGTGGCCAAAGTACTTGAGCTTCAGCTTCAGTATTTGTCCTTCCAAAGGGCAATCAGGCTTGACTTCCTGTAGGATTGCCCGATTGGGTCTCCTTGCAGTCCAGGGGACTCTTGCAGTCCATTGGATCTCCATGCAGTCCAGGGGACTCAGTAAGATTCTTACTGAAGTCCATGGGGTTTTCTTGGCAAGGGTTACCAGATCCAAACTGGGATTGTATAGCAGGGGGAATTTGAGCAGATGCAGCTTATTATGAAAGGGTTTCAAAAGCCACACCTGCCCAAATTCCCTCTTCTATGCAATGGTTATAAGCACTCTGTCCCAGTTTCAGGGCACAATCCTAAACTGGAGTTAGACCAGCACAGTTAGGCCAGCACAGATTGGCCAGCGCAAGGACGACCGTAAAGCGTGTTTGGACAACACTTGGAGTTGGAGATTGGCGCACGTCTGTGTGCTGGCCTCTCTGACTCCGAGAGTGGTCCAAACATCCTTTACAGTGTCCCTTGTGCTGGCCAAACTTTGCTGGCCTGACTATGCGGCCTAACTCCAGATTAGGATTGCATCATCAATCTGGTAACAATCAACAATCAAAGAGCGGAGAGAGCTGGTGGGGATGCAGCGCTTCATAGCACCCCTTTTGAGATGTTCAGATTAAGTGGCCGGCGTGGGGAAAACATTTCTCCTGGAAACACTCCCTATGGAGGAATATGATGCTTCCTTCCACTTACTCTGTGTTTATACTGCTGGGGCTTCAGTACCAAACCCCTTTAGCGACTCATTCACCCTGAGCATGGAAACAGTCTTCCATGCAAGGCCTATGAGGCCGACTCTTCTCTCCCTCCCTTGAACTTGCAACCCAGAAAAATAAAAATAGAATGGGCAAGCAGCTGTTATGGGGATGCATCATAAAATATCTCTGCTGTGGCTGCTCGCTTTTAAAATGTATAGAGAGAGGAGGACACCAGTTGCCTGAGGCAGGATGCTGACTGCTGTTGTTGTCCTTGCACGGCAGGGACAGACCCAGCCGAGGATCCGCCCCAGCTGGGTCGACAATTGCTGCCCCCCCGGCGCTAGGTTCCCACCTCCGGCACTGCCCCTACACTGCCGTGCCATGCTCCATTTCGGCGCACTCCGAGGAAAGAGGTAGGTGGGTGCCACACCACTCGCCTTTGCAACTGTGGCGGCTTGAGTGGGCAGGCGAGTGGTGATGGCTCTGCTGCCGCTCCAGCTCCTGTGACCCCCCCGGGACCCCCCACAAGACCTGCCACTGCTGCATGGTACTTTGCTACACCTCACATTCCACTCTATGACCTGCCACTCTAGCCCACCACTCTCCTGTCCTCCACATTTCCGCTTCTTCTCGATCCCTGCCTTGCTTTGCAAATGGCGGGAGGAGAAGACGGAGCCTTGGAGGTAGGCAGGTGCTCAGCACCAATCTGCCACCTGAGTCAGCCTCCCGGCCCTGGAGACATAGGAAAAAAACAAAATATAATAATTGTTTTGCAGGAGGGTGGAAATAAACGTGCTTTTCCGTGTTGTTTGTGCTTCGGTGTTGTGTTCTTCAGAAGATAAAATGATTTCATCTTTTGGGAGGAGGAAGAAGGGGGAAATCTATCTATCTATCTATCTATCTATCTATCTATCTATCTATCTATC
>JAJKFI010036615.1:0-17913 GCA_029204185.1 Lerista edwardsae
CACTTCACATCTCTTTCCAAAATCCGCTTCTCCCTTTTTTTTTTTTTAAAAAGAGAAGATTGTGAAGGCAGAGCTCCATAAAAGGAGCCCTTCATCTTTCTTCAGCCCTTGAGTGTGTGTGTGTGTGTGTGTGTGTGTAGGCCAGTGACCAGGCCTCAGTCCTGCCAGGTGCTCAGTGGCAGGTGAAACTACCTGGTCTCATGGGAAGAGCACAGCTGCTTTGCAGATTCAGAGTGGGGAGCAGAGCTGGAGAGGTGGAAAGAATCATATTTAAGTCTGGTGCAAATTCAGCTAAGCATTTGGGCTTAGAAGGAAAAAAAACAACCACCACGACCCGAGAATGAAAAACAGAGAACATCCAGGGCTGTTTGTTGGCAGTCTCTTGCCGGTGAAGATTGCACCTGGTTATATTATTACAGATGCTGTTTGGGCAGGGCCATCCAACGTCACTCCCAGCTCGCCAACGCATGCTCCCTTTCCTTGGAGTAAGGCCCTGCTGGCCCCGGGGGGGTTACTTGGACCTGTGTCAGCAATGTCGCTGGTCAGGGGGCATAGCTAAAGAAGGGCAGGGGGTGCAATTGCACTGGGCAACAAGCCTTAGGGGGGGCAACAAGCTAAGTTGGCCACTAGTGGCCAAAATTGTGAAAACTGTGGTTCTGTATGAATAATACCATCACGTTATGTACCATTCAATGCAGAACTTAATGCAGAATGCAGTGAAGCAAACCAGAGTGTAATATCTTTATTCTATCAAACATTATGGCTAAAAAAACCAGAAAATGAGAATAGAACAGTCATGTAAAAATTGCGGGTTTTAGGAATAATACTTTCATGTTATATACCATTTGATGCAGAATTTCATGCAGAATGCAATGAAACGAGTCGCAGTGTACCATCTCCATTCTGTCAAATGTTATGGCTGAAAACACACGCAAGAAAATGGAAAATGGCTGAGAAATAGCCCAACTGATTGCTGCATTCTCAGGAAAGCAGCAGGTTCTGGTGGCACAATGATGGCACCTCCGGCCTTGACATCACTTCTGGTGGGTCCCGGACAGATTGTCATTTTAAAATGTGGGTCCTGGTGCCAAAAGGTTTGAGAACCACCGCCTTAATGTATGATATTGAGGGCGCAATCCCAACCAGGAGTTAAGCCGGCACAGTCAGGGCAGCAAAGTTTGGCTGGCACAAGGGCCACCGTGAAGCACGCTTGGACCACTCTAGGAGTCAGGGAGGGTGGCGCACGTCTGTGTGCTGGCCTCTCTAACTCCGAGAGTGGTTCAAACATACTTTACACACTCCTTTGTGCCAGCCAAACTTTGCTTGCCTAACTGTACCGGCCTCACTCCAGGTTCGGATTGTACTGTAAGTCTTACTCATGGCATTCCCCTTCCCCTCCTCAATCTACTACCCCAAATCCTCATTTTCTTCAGTTTCCTCCACTTTACACGCCTATCCTTTAACCATACTGTGGAAAATATATTCTATGTTAATAAACCAACAGGGACGCCCTTCTTGTGTAATTCTGGAAGTGCAGCAAAATTTTAGATAGATCCTAGCATTTTACACTGAATTGAAAAAAGGAATGGGGCAGGAGAGGAAATACTAAATTTCCAGCTGTCTTGCAGATGCACTGATCAGAATTGGAGCAGGGAGTCCTGGGTTCAAATCTCTGCTCCGGTCTGAAGTCTCCTGGGTGACTTTGAGCAAGTCACTCCCATCTCCATCCCAGAGCTGCAATGATGACACAGGGGTGGAGAATCACATATACATTGCTGATTTCCTTGGTGAATGTGTAGGATAAATGTATAGGAAAATACGTTTGTATAGGTATGTACTGTATATGCATAGGAAATACAGGGCGCAATCCTAAATTGAGTTAGGAAGGTATAAGCTAAGCCAGCAAAGTTTGGCCAGCACAAGGGACACAGTAAAGCATGTTTGGACCATTCTCGGAGTCAGAGAGGCCAGCACACAGATGTGAGCCATCCTCCCTGACTCCAAGAGTAGTCCAAATACGCTTTATGGTGGCCCATGTGCTGGCCAAATTTACACACACAAATTTACACTACAAATTTACACACTTATGCTGGCCTAACTCTAGTTTAGGACTGCGCTCACAGTTTGTGAAGGCTGCAGCAGTCAGCAAAGGGAGTTTCTTTGCTCTACAGAGCAGCCTCTTTCCTTTCCCCCTTCATAATTGTCTCCTGGCATGCCCCTTCCCCCTTATTTATCCCCCACCCTGCTCCTCCTTGCCCCAGTGGGTGGTGAAAATAACTGGAGGAGCTGAAATGGAACCAGTCCTATGTGCATATCCACAACAAAAATAATAGCCTAAGGATGCAGCTAAGCCGGTCTCCGAGCATGTATAAAGAACACCTTTCCCTTATGAGGAAAGTGCAGAGGTGGATCTACAGGGAGGGCAAAGCTCTAAGTGTTGCAAGAAGCCTTACCCTGTCATGTAAATCCCTCCTCTCCCTTGCTGCTGTAGCCAGTAAGCAACGCCAAGATGTTGCTTTTCCCTGTGAGGATTGGCTAAAACGGTGCAGGAGAGGAGTGATTTCCACTGCAAGGTAAGGCTTCTTGCAAAACTTAGAGCTCTGCCCTCCCTCTGCCTCTGAGGAAAGGCTAAGTGTTTGGGGATCTTCAGTATGGAGAGGAGAGGCCTGAGGGATTGGGGATGTAATTGAGATGTACAAAATTATGCTGAGGATGGAGAGAGTGGATAGATGGATGTTCTTTTCCATCTTGCACACCCACCAGAATCAGGGTACAGCCACTGAGTGCCGGAAGAGTTAGAACAGACAAAAGGAAGTATTTCTTTACCTGGTGGGCAGTCAATCCATGGAACTCCTTGCCACAGGTTGTGCCTGGATGCCTTCAAAAGGAGATTGGACAGCTTTCTAGAAGAAAAGTCAACACAGGTTACAAACTATGATGGGTATGTGCTGTCTTTTTGGTTTTCAAAGTTGGCTACTTCAGAAATAAAAGCCAGGTGCAAGGGAGTGGCAACGGGATGCAGGCATCTTATTGTCCTGCGAGCTCCCTGAGGCATCTGGTGGGCCACAGTGAGACTCAGGAAGGTGGACTAGATGGACCTTTGACCTGATCCAGCAGGCCTCTTCTGATGTTTGGTGCTTGAGGGTAAGAGCAGGACTGAAATAACCCTGCTCAGACATTGCCCAGGGATTTTGAGATGATATTGTGGGACGGGGGAGCGTAAGGGTTTATAAGGGGGACAGTTTAGTGAACCCCTGGTGTTAAGGGGTGCCTTAGGCTGCGAACCAAAGGTGGGTGATTTTTTTTACCTGCTGTACGTTTTGTGACTCCTGAGCACCCTTTGTCCAAAGACAAAACGTCTAGGGCAAGCCCCTGAAGCGAACAGGCTACGACTTGCCCAGTGCCAGGAGGGCATCATGCCCGAGCGGTCTCCTTTTTAGCCTTGGCTCCGGCTGTGAGGCACGAACAAGCCAGAACTCCACCTGGAGCAGTGTGGGGGTGATGGGCACTCCCGGCAGCCAATGAGCCTGTGAGGAGAGCCAAGGGAGTCCCTCCCTCTTCCCCACGAGGAGGGGCACATACTGATACAAGCGGAGGCAGAGAGAGAGAGAGAGAGAGAGAGGCGAATGCACAAGGCGAAGCAGGTGGAGCGACACAAGCCCAGCCGCAGTAGCAAGAGGCAGCTCTCCTGGTGGATGGCTTAGGAGCTCCCTCTGGCAGTTCACGCTTTGTACTAGGAGCCTCTGGGGTCAGGCAGACCCACCAAGGTAAGCAGCAGCACAGCCCTCCCTCCCTCCCGGTGACCCCAGCAGCCCTCCTGGTTTGGGAAAAAGCCTGTTGGGGTGGTGAGATGCTGGGGAGGCTCAAGCAAAAGCAGCCGCATCTTCCTTAGCCCAGGGAAATGCTCCGATCCAGTGGGCATCCCATGGCGCAATTTCTCACCACCAAGGAAAATGGGGCTTGGGGTTCCTCGGAAGCCTTGCTTCCACCCGCATCCCAGATGTGGCGTGCAGCTGGGATGCAGGGAAAGCGGTCCACGTATGCTCAGGGAACACCCTTGTCCTCGTGCCTCTTTCCCAGGCTGAGTGGTGGGGCTCCAAATGGGTGATAATAGCCCTGGTTCAAACCCCAGTCCAGCCAGGGAGGTGTGAAGTGCTCCTCTCTAGCCCCTCCCCACTTGCTTTGGCATGCTGGCTTCCATCCAGAATCTCCTTGAGCGGTTTTTTGTCTCCAGCCCCCCTCCCCTTCCCCCAGTGCTCTTTCCAAAAGAAAACAGACTTCTGTGCACTCGATGTCTGGTCTCGTAACATCTCAGCTGGCATGGCAAAGGGGTACAGAATGGAGGAAGAAGGTTCCTGCCTTTAGGAACTAGCAGATGGGTAGAGGGAGGGGGAGGGAGGGAGGGAGGGAGGGAGGAGTGTGATGTGGCCTCCCCTTGGTGGGTGGGTGGGTGAGTGAGTTGGCAAACCAGTGCAATCTATCTGCTTCCCAATGATCTGGAGAGGCGGGGGAATCCTTGTGCCTGTTTTGCACTGATTTCCAACATGTCCCCAATGGAAAATAGAACTCTTGTGCTCTTGTGTAACACACCGTGTCTCATGCCAGTGCTTGCAAGCGGAGCATAAGCCCTGGCATTGTGGCTGCCTTGCTTGTATTTGTTGACTCTGCCATAGCCTGTCCTGCAAGTTGACGCGACGGGCATGGCTGTTTCCTGAAAGCTTTTACTAGAATACGTCTAACCTCACAACAGATCTGGTTGCACCTATGGCAGGACAAGGGTAATGGACATTCAAAGACATTTCAGCCACATTTAATACTTGGGTAGGTGGTTAGGGAAGGATTGGAAAGGCAGCTGCAGTGTGGCATTTTGCAGTGCATTTGCTTCCATGTGCAAAGGTCAAAAGGCATTTGTCCCCGATTCATAAGAAGAGCCTTGCTGGATCAGGCCAAATGCCCATCTAGTCCAGTTTCCTGCATCTCACAGTGGCCCATCAGATGCCTGAGGGAGCACCCAAGACCTGCATTCTGTAGCCACTCCCTTGTATACGGCATTCAGAGATAGGCTAGCTCTAAAACCCAGAATCATCATGGATCGTTTGGGGTACCTCCCTTATGAGGAAAGGCTACAGCATTTGGAGCTCTGCAGTCTAGAAAAAAGGTGCCTGAGGGGGGACAGGATTGAGATGTACGAAATTATGCACGGGCTGGATAGAGGGACATTCTTTTCCCTGTTGCACAACAACAGAACCAGGGGGCATCCACTAAAACCGAGTGTTTGGAGACAAAAGGGAACATTTCTTTACCCAGCATGTTAATTAATCTGTGGAACTCCTTGCCACAGGATGTGGTGAAGGCGTCTGGCCTAGGGGATTGGACAGATTAGAAGGGGATTGGGCAGATTTATAGAGGAAACCTTTATCACAGGTTACAAGCCACGATGGGTATACAAAACCTCCAGGTTTAAGGCTATATCTGAATGCCAGGTGCAAGGGAGTGGCAACAGGATGCAGGCATCTTGCTGTCTTGTGTGCTCCCTGAGGCATCTGGTGGGCCACTGTGAGATCCAGGAGGCTGAACTAGATGGGCCTCTGGCTGCTCCAGTGGGGCTCTTCTTATGTAACCTGTGATGGGTTTTTCCTCCATAAATCCATCCAATCTCCTTTGAAAAGCATTTCGGCCAAGTGCCCTCTCCACATCTTCTGATTCAGGATGATTTTCAGGTATTTTACTTCTATGAATCCAGGAATTCTACTCTAGTAGAAACTGGCCCAAGATCTTGTGTACCTGCTGCCACCCCTCTTCCTCCTCCTCTCTGGCTTTTCTTCCCTCCACACTTGACCCAGTGCTCATGTCTCTCTTCCTTTTTCAAATCCAAGGTGCAAGAGAAGGATAATGGAAGTGGGCAGACAGGGGCACACACAGCCTGCCAATCCGCCAGCTGAGGCAGCTGTCTCATTTGGCCTCATAGATGAGCCGGCCCTGTCCTAACTTGTGTGCACAGCAGCATTTTAAAAAGATTTTTCTAGCGTCTCTCTAAACATCAAACTAAAACCAGGAATGTAGTAGGAAGTGCCTAAAATACGGAGTTCTTGAAGTTTGTATCTCTCTGGATGGTCTAAACTGGAGCTAAAGCCCTTTTAGGCAAGGCTAGTGTGCTTGGGCCTTCTTTCTTCCATTGAATGCATAGACCAGTGGTTCTCAGACATTTTAGCACCAGGACTCACTTTTTAGAAAGGCAATCTGTCTAGGACCCACCAGAAGTGATGTCATGGCTGGAAGTGCCGTCATTGTGACGCCAGAGCCTGCTGCTTTCCTGAGAACGCAGCAATCAGTTGGGTTATTTCTCAGCCATTTTCCAACAGCAAAGTGAATCATACAGAAAAAAAGCCTATTTCCAATCTTGACAAAAGCAAAACAACCACACACCTATTCCCCTTTTCAACATCCCATTTTCCCATATTTTCAATATGGCTGCTCAAGGTGCTTTGCAACCCACCTGAAATTGGCTCATGACCCACTGGTGGGTCCCGACCCACTGTTTGGGAACCACTGACATAGACCATTTGTTACCCATTGTGGGATTCACACAACACCCCTAAATGTGTTTGTGTGTGTGTGGGGGGGGGCTTTTAAGGTTTCCTCTCTTCCCACCACGAAAAATGATGTTGTTTTGCAAGTCTGTGGAGGTTACTAGCCCCCAAGCAGTTTTACTTGCCCACCAGCCAATCAATAGCCATCCTGTTCATTTCTGGGCTCTTAATATGGTCTGAAATGGAGAATACCCAACTCCTTATTTGGTAGTTTCCTTGCCAAAGAACATCTTTGCTCTTCCAGAGATGATTGTTAGGGCACAATCCTAACTGGGAGTTCGGCCAGCAAAGTTTCGCCGGCACAAGGGCCACCGTAAAGCGCATTTGGGCCATTCTCGAAGTCAGGGAGGATGGTGTATGTCTCTATCCCGGCCTCTCAGACTCCGAGAGTGGTCCAAACAAACTTTACAATGTCCCTTGTGCCAGCCAAACTTTGCTGGCCTAATTGTGCTGGCCTAACTCCAGGTTGGGATTGCACTCTTATTCACTGCAGGTTGATCAGAACAAAATGGGCAAAAGGAAATGGCTACTTACAAGCCCACCGAGCTAAGAAAATATTGGCAAGCAGCTTTCACTGTCTGAGTTCATTTGAGTGGTAGGCCCATGAGGAGTGCCCTTTGCAACTGGCAGTGATTGCTTTATGGCAGTCAGTCGTGATGACGAACAGTAAGATTGGGCTGCATGCCGGGCAGCCACATGTCCGGGCCATCCCTGGCCACTACAAAACCGTATCAGGCAGGGGCGTAGCCAGTAGTGTCATTCAGTAATGATCAGATGGAACGCGAGGCGGGACTTACCCCTTGATTGACAGGGAGCCCGTGACGCGTCGCCGCCTGCCTTTCCGCTGCGGAGGCTTCTTCCGGGTGGCGCGCCCCTCCGCAGCCCTCCTCAGCACCCAGTGCGCCCCCCCCAGCCAAGCGGGCACCCCCTCCAAAGCCAGGGGTTCCCGTACGGCGCTCGGCAAGGTCGCGACGCGTCATCAACGAGCAGCCAATCAGGCGGTAAGTCCCGCCTCGCGTTCCATCTGATCATTACTGAATGACACTACTGGGCGTAGCTAATAAAAGTGTAGCCCGGTGTAGAGGTCAAAATGTTGCCCCAGAAGTGACATCACAACAGGAAGTGATGTCACAATTATATTTTCATTTTCTCTAGTCTTTTGGCCATAACGTTTGATCGAATGAAGATATTACACTCCAGTTGGTTTCACTGCATTCTGCATGAAATTCCACATCGAATGAAATTTAACACGACGGTATTATTCCTAATAGATTTTTACATGACAGTTGGTGGCACTCCTCTAGTGTCCCAAAGAAGGTATAATAAGTCTCCCTTTCTTGGTCACTGTTGCCTATGTTACACAGGTGTTCTAGAGTCTCCTACTATATATTTTTCTTCCCCTTTTTACTGTGTCTCCTATGTGCAAACCTGAGCTTTGTACTTGGCCCCGCCTTTACCTGTCCACATGCCTTAGAATCAGACAAGTTAATTTTTTCCTTTAAATGATGACCCTCTTGAGGCCGACGACCTTTGATAGAGTAGCAGAAGCCCTCTCTAAGTTGAGTAGAAGTGCTTGGCTAGATTCAGCCTCATGATAATTGTATGTCTGAAGGCTGTGTATTTGTGATGTATTTATTTATTTAAGATGTCGACCCCCTGTTGGGAACAATGGGCTGCTGTACTGGTCTAAGACCGTAATAAAATTATTCAATTATTCAATTCATGACAGTTGTATTTTCGTTTTCAGTTTGTTTTTGCCATTACGTTTGATAGAGTAAAGATATTATACTTTGGTTTGTTTCGTTGCATTCTGCATTAAATTACCTTTCCAGTCATATATAACATGATGGTGTTATTCGTACGTACCAAGGTTTTCACAATTTTGGCCACTGTTGCCCCTCTAAAGTTTGTTGCCTGGTGCAATGGCACCCCCTGCACAAGAACATAAGAACATAAGAAGAGCCCTGGTGGATCAGGCCAAAGGCCCATCTAGTCCAGCTTCTTGTATCTCACAGCGGCCCACCAGGTGCCCCAGGGAGGCATGAGACAACAAGATGCTTGGATCCTGTTGCCACTCCCTTGCACCCGGTACTCTGAAGTAGCCCACCACCAATGTAAGGAGGTTGCACAATCCATCATGGCCTATAGCCCACGATGGACTTTTCTTCCAGAAATCCGTCCAATCCCCTCTTAAAGACATCTAGACCAGATGCCATCACCACCTCCTGTGGCAAAGAGTTCCACAGATTAACCACCCACTGGGTAAAAAAGTCCTTCCTTCTTTTGCTATGCCTCTCCAACTCCTGTCCTGCCATTCAGGGGTCCCTATGGGGGGGTCATATTTGCACTTGAGATAGCAGCCTTAATTCATGGAAGCAAATCTGAGGTGAATGAGCTGCTTTGTTTTTGTTGCTGCCTTATCCCAGGTGTGTCTTCGTCACAGAAAGAACATCCTGGATCTGTCTACCAGGATTTCGTGGGCCTGATGGGAAACTGCGCATTACACGCAATTATCTCACATGCCAATTAGGGGTTTCCTTCTGTTTGTTGCTAGGATTCCCTTGTTGTTTACGAGCTTGTCATGGGCAATTGTTCTAAAGAAGCAATTTTCAGCCTCTTTCATCTCACGGCACACTGACAAGATGCTAAAATGAATGTTTTAATTTACCACGGATGCGGCACACTGCACTGCCAGCCAGGGGCTCACATCCCCCAATGGCCCTCCTAATAAATGACCCTTCCCCAAACTCCCACAGTACACCTGCAGGCCATTCACGGCACCACAACATACCAGGGCACATGGGTTGAAAATTGCTGTTCTAAACTTGGAGGAAAAAAATTGCTGGAGATGCCCTAATGGCAAAATTCTTGAAGCTTCCGGACCGGACAATATGGCCACCGGAAGGCAAGAGAACTTGGAGGAAAAATTGCGCGCGGCGCCAAGGCGCGGCGCCGTCCCTCGCCTGAAAGTGACCTGTAATATAATTACGCGGAATTAAACCTTGGAATTGCATATTAACTCATAATTAGGTTACCAATGATGTTTCTCCACGATCACACGTTGTTATTTTGGTAAGTTTTTACTTCAGGAGTAAACGATTAAGCCCGAAACATCATGCGAAATCCCATTGGAAATCATTGGAATGAGCAATGTTTTGCACCTGACAACATGGCCGCTAAGCCCGCCTCCCGGCTTCAAATCCTGAACATGAAACTCAATGGGATGGCCACCCGTTGGTTCTAAAGCATACACTCTTGGGCTAAGATAAGGAATGAGGAAGTGTGGAGGAGAGGTGGACTGGTGTTCTAGTCCCTGACTCTGCTGTCATAAGAACATAAGAAAAGCCCTGCTGGATCAGGCCAAGACCCATCTAGTCCAGCTTCCTGTCTCTCACAGTAGCCCACCAAGTGCCTCAGCAAGCACCTGAGACAACAAGATGCCTGCCTCCTGTTACCACTCCTTTGCACCTGGCATTCTGAAGTAGCCTACTACTAACATAAAGAGGTTGCCCAGGACGGACTTTTCCTCCAGAAATCTTGTCCAATCGCCTTTTAAAGGCACCTAGGCCAGATGCCACCACCACCACCTATGGCAAGGAGTTCCACAGATTGTCCTCCACACTCCCTCTTATTTATTTATTTATTTAAAAGATTTCTACCGCGCCTTTTCCCCCTACAATGAAAGAGATTCAAGGCAGCTTACAACAGTTAAACAAAACAGCATCAAAACGACAGCTTAAAAACAAACATTAAAATAGCAAAACAACATTAAAACAGCACAAAATCAGGAGCATCAACGTTAAAAACTATTTCATTAAAAAGACGCCAGCCAACCATTCATTCAAACACTTTTCAAAAAAGAAAGACCTCGCTGAAAGGTCTCCAGCACTCAGCCAGTCCTCCACTTGAGAGTGTTATTGAGCCCCCCTACAATAAAATTAGTTTCGTTATAAATCATTTTGCTTAAAGTTGCAGTTTCCAAGAACCTGTCAACATTAAGGGCACAATCCTAACCTGGAGTTAGGCCGGCACAGTTAGGCCAGCAAAGTTTGGCCAGCACAAGGGCCACCATAAAGCACATTTGGACTATTCTCGGAGTCAAGTGAGGCCAGCACACAGACGTTCACCATCCTCCCTGACTCTGAGAGTGATCCAAACATGCTTTACGGTAGCTCTGGTGCCAGCGAAACTCCCTAAGTGAGGATTTATTTATACTGTGGCTTCCTTTTTCCTACCAGGTTCCTGGATAGAGAGACTCTGAGGGAATCAGCCAGTCCTTCCTTGATGTATAAGACACAAGAGCTGGGGACTTCCCCCAGCTCCATAATCTTCCGGTCGGTTGATCGAAGGGAGTTTTCCTCCCTTGTGTTCAGAAGGTGAAGCCTTGTTATGGGTATACAGTGGGGGTGATAAATCGCTAGTGCTTGGGTGGGGGGCTATTCCTTTGTAATAGAGCCAACCCACTGGTAAGGAAGGGCAACGTGACTGCTCTGAGTTGTGAGCTGCAGGAAGTGTCAAGTGGTGGGGAGTACCCAGACACACCGCCTTCCCCAGCCCACTGCTTGCACTGGAAGCCTCTTCCAGCCAAGGTGCATAGCTAAAGTGGGTGCAACTGCACCGGGCTACAAGCTCAAGGGGGGGTGGGCAACAAGCTGAGTTTGAGACTAGTGGCCAAAATTATGAAAACCTTGGTATGTACGAATAATATCCTCTTGTTATATACAGAATTCAATGAAGAATGCAATGAAACAAAGCGGAGTGTAGTATCTTCATCCTATCAAAAGTTATGGCCAAAAAAAATAAGAGCATGGAAATACAACTGTGATGTCACTTCCTGCTGTGACATCACTTCCAGGGCATTGTTTTGCTACATTTTCATTGGCTATGCCAGTGGCTCCAGCCGGGCCACCTGATCCCTGCCACAGTGATCCCTCGCCCTCTTCTCACTCTGTCTTTGAAGAGCAAGCAAGAAGCAGGCGGGGGGACTCCTTCTCTTTCCTCCAGTGCTGCCACCACAGATTGATGGAAGAGGAGGAGGAGGAGGAGAAGGAGGTAGTCACGACTGCAATCCTGCCCCCAATTGTTCTCCTTCCAGATGAGTGATTGGAAAAAAAGGACCTTGGCTGCCATCTCCTTCCTCCTCCTCTGCTTCTTCTAAACTGCCCGGGTGGAGAGGGTGCTGGGAGCCAGAGGTTTTACTCCCAGTGTCCTCTCCATCCAGCCAGTTTGGAGGAGGAAGCCGTAATCAGTGGTGTCATTCAAATGATTTAGGAACAGGAACTCACTTTTGATTGGCACTTGTCGGGAACCCGGAACCAGCCACGGAGCCCGTTAGGATCCGGAATGCCCGTTCTGGTCCGTTCCCCCTGAATGACATCACTGCCTTCGCCCTCCTAGGAATCCGGAGTCGCTCCCTTTAACCCTCTGAGTGCCGGCCAACCAAGAAGAAAAGCTCTTTGCAGAGGAATTGGGAGGGGGGGAGGGAGAGTGAAGCGGGCGGAGTCAGCCCTAATTTTAACTAGTGGAACTGAGTTCCCCCGCGTTCCCCCTGCATGACATCACTGGCCGTAATGTAGGGTGGGGCGGACATGCTGACGCACACACACAAGGCGAAAAAGGCTCTGCTTCACCTTGTGCCTTGTGTGTGTGTCCAAGCTCTGTGCCTTATTGTCCCTCACCCCCCCCCCAACCAAACCATGCCTTTCCTCCGCAATCATGCTGATGCCGGGAATTTCCCAGCTGCAACTAAGGGCACTGTTTTTTTTGGGGGGGAGGCAGGCAGAGCCCTGCCTCTGCTTAAGCAGCATGCACATTTCATGCCTTCCCCCCCGGACAAATTGCACATGTGCCCCCACCACTGCATTTTTGCTCACCCACCCCCGATGCTTAGGAAAACAGCTGGAAGGGGAGCATGGAAAGCAAGTCCTGGCAATCTACCCCCTTCCCTCTAGCTTGTCACCTCCTGCCTCGCTGCTATTGTCTATAATGGGACTCAGGGCTGGCTCTAGCATCGGCGGGGCCCAATGTGAGGCATTCCTGTGGGGCCCCCAACCCTCCCTGCAGAGCCCCCACTCACCATGAAGAGCGCTGTTCGTGCCACGTGCAAAGCCTGGCATCTGGAAGTAATTGGTGGTGATATCATAACATCACCACCAACTTCTTCCAGGTGGTCCATCTTGGGCTGTTCAGAGGCAGAGGCAGGCGGGAGAGACCAAGGGAAAGCTGCTCTGCTCGCCCCACTGACTTACAGCCCATCGAGATCCCAGCTGCAGCCACAGGCAACATGCTCACCCTGCTAGTGCGCGGCCCCCTGAAGCGCGGGTCCCGATGTGACGGCATTGGTCACATTGGCTTAAAGCCAGGCCTGATGGGACTTACTTCTGAGTAGACCTGCACAGGGCTCTTCTCTTGCCCTGCTAACTGGGCAAGAGGCACTTTTCCAAGTGGTGCTCCTCTTATATTTAGCAGGGGGAGAGTAATTGTCCCTTACCCCTGCACAGTGTCTTTTCTAGTGGCTGTTGGTGGTGCTATTCTGCATTTTTTAAATATTGTGAGCCCTTTGGGGACAGGAAGCCATGTAACATCATCATCATCATCATCATCATCATCATCATCATCATCATCATCATCATTATTAGCCTGTACACCGCTTTGTGAATGTTGTGTTGAAAAGCGGTAGATAAATACCGTTGATTGATTGATTTTGTTTGCTTCAGACCAGCCTTGTTTGGGAGACGGCGAGCCCAGTCCTGTGCTTGTCTACTCAGAAGTAAGTCAAATTACCTTCAGTGAGGTTTTTTCCCAGGAAAGTGTCCAGCTACTAATCTTGTTTCTGTTAAATCTTGTTTCTGTTAAATCTGGACATGCGAGTCTCTAAAAAAGACGGAACAATCGTGTGGATAGTTGTCTACCACTGCAGTTATTGTGCTGTTTTGGGGGGTTTGTTGTTGTTTTTTAAAAAAATTGTTAATGAATGTTTCCCAAATGAAATTATTTGAAGAAAAAATGGGGGAGTGATGGATGGCTGTTGCTGAAATTGTGCCAATCCCAGACGGAGCCCTCTGTCTTGAAGTCCCTCTTGGTAAAAATTATACACTGAACTCAGCACGGGAGGACCTCCCTTTTGCTTCTAAAAAAGGGTGAACCTTTACCCTGAAAAGACATCTAAAACTCTGGCCCTCCTGGGTAAACAGAAAAGCCATTCTCACCAGTCCCATTTCTGCTTCTCTTGGCAGGGCCATGCAAATAATGCCTCCTCTATAACAGGTTTTCTGTTCTCGTATGCAAAAAATGTTCCCTGCCCCAGCCAGCACAGAAGATCTGAGTGTCAGAAGCGAAGACTCTTGTCTGTAACTAGCTTGTTAGGCGATTCGTAGAGCCTCACCCCAAATCCCGACTCGCCCAGGAGGAAGGGAGAAGAGTTGGAGTTAAATTCATCTGCGGAACTCCTTGCCACGGGACGTGGTGCAGGCATCTAGCCTGGATGCCTTTAAAAGGGGACTGGACAGATTGAGGGAGGAAAAGTTCATCGTAGGTCACAAGCCTTGATGGTCCTATGCTGTCTCCTGGTTCTAGATGTAGGCTATCTCTGGATACCAAATGCAAGGGATTGAGGCTAGGGTGCAGGCATCTTGGTGTCTTGTGTGCTCCCTGAGGCATCTGGTGGGCCACTGTGAATTACAGGAAGCTGGACTAAATGGGCTTTTTGGCCATCCAGGCTCTTCTTATCGAGAAAATACATGTCGAAGTGCAGAGATTGTTACCTCCTCCCCCCGCCCCCCCAGCAGTTTCCTGGCGTGTAAATTCATTTTGAGTAGGAAGCAAAATGCCTGATTTTAAGCTTCTAATTCTGAAGTACTGTATGACCTTCCAAATGGGCCCTTTGTCTCAATCTTGCCTTCATTTTGCTTTCTAAAGCAATGTTATGTACACAGTATTTAGGCTGGCCAAAAGCCAGAACCAAAGACCTTCCCGTGCCAAATGACACCACCCGTCCCCAGTGGTATGCCAGGCACTACCTTTGCCACTGCTTCCTAGATTTGAACAGGAAGAGGGGAGCCAAAAGGAAGAGGAAGCGTTCGGAGGAGAGGAGAGAGCCGAATGCTAGAGCATTCGAGGCACTCTAGCCCGTCTCTCTCATCTCCTTCACATTTCCTCTCTTCCTTTTCAAATTCAGGTAACAACATGCAGGCACTTCCTTCTCCCTTATTTGGTCTCACGGCCAGGTCAACCCCACAAAGAGCCGAGCTTGTTAAATCGATCTAAACTGATTTGCAAGGACCATGACAAGGGACTCAAACCCCTTCATAATTTGGGTAGCCCTGGTGTATATTGACCACTTCCAGCCCAATCCCAACCAGCCAACTTTCCAGTGCCAATTAAGTCTCAATGCAGCCCCAAGGTCACTTACCTTGAGGAGGTCTCCATGACTGTCCCCCCCCCCACATCCGCAGGATGCAACATGCACTCTGTTAGTACAGCTGCATTGGTGCTGGATCGTTAGGACTGGGCTGTTAAAGTTCTACAAGTTCTCAGCTCATCTGCAAGTTCAACATGTTCATGTGAAATGGCCTTATTCTGAGTTGGTCTGACACGCCATCTAGTCATTCCTGTCTGCCCTAACTGGCAGTGGCTCGCCCCAGGCTCAGGCTTGAGTTTATTCCCAGCCCTTCTGTTTGGGATTCATTTAACCCAAAATTAAACCCAAGGCCTTATGCTTGCAAAGCAAGTGCTCTAGTTTTGGAAGCAAGGTCCTCCACAAACCTGCGCTGCCAGATAGCTCATTTCTGTGTTTTGCGATCTGATTTTACAAGACCTTAGTATTTTTTTTCCACATCAAACTTTGCTAAACCAGAGCTGCTAGATCATTTTTACAGGGTTATTGCCTTGGAAGCTTAAACTGGCTTACCTCCGGCGTCGGCCCAGCTCCAGGAGGACCTGATGCTGAGCCAGTGGGCAGTAAGTCTCACTGCCACTGGTGGTGAGGGTTGGGGGGGGCATGGGGCAGGAGCAGAGTGGGGCTGGGACCAGTGGTGGCCTCCACCACTTGATCTGATCCTCGTATGGGCTGCACGGCCTGATATCAAGGCCCTCAAGTCCATTCCGGCAAAACAGACCGTGCAAACTTGAGGAGGCTTATTTGCTGCTCAGCGCCTTCAGACAAACATCCCCTTCTCCCAAGGTGCTTCTGACAGCTGCTGCAGCACCTGTAGGATGCAGCGGATGCTGTTTTGCTACTGCTACTCCTCCGGCCACTAGGTAGTTTAGGATCGGGCTGCCCTTTGCCAGCAAAAGGAGGACTGTATGAAAGGAGTGGGATTGCAATGGTTCAAATATGGAACATCTTCATATTTTGTTTCTGAATGATTTAGGAATATGACTGGGGTAAATGAAACTCTCAGCATCCACACTCAGGTGTGCTGTCTTTATATATAGGGTTGTTGTTGTTCTTGTTGTTCAGTCGCCAAATCGTGTCCGACTCTTTGCGACCCCCTGGACCACAGCATGCCAGGCCTCCCTGTCCTCCACTAGCTTCCGGAGTTCGCCCGATTTCATGTTCATTGCTTCCGTGACACTATCTAACCATCTCATCCTCTGCCGCCTCCTTCTCCGTTTGCCTTCGATATTTCCCAGCATGAGGGTCTTTTCTGAAGAGTCCTCTCTTCTCATGAGGTGGCCAAAGTACTTGAGCTTCAGCTTCAGTATTTGTCCTTCCAAAGGGCAATCAGGCTTGACTTCCTGTAGGATTGCCCGATTGGGTCTCCTTGCAGTCCAGGGGACTCTTGCAGTCCATTGGATCTCCATGCAGTCCAGGGGACTCAGTAAGATTCTTACTGAAGTCCATGGGGTTTTCTTGGCAAGGGTTACCAGATCCAAACTGGGATTGTATAGCAGGGGGAATTTGAGCAGATGCAGCTTATTATGAAAGGGTTTCAAAAGCCACACCTGCCCAAATTCCCTCTTCTATGCAATGGTTATAAGCACTCTGTCCCAGTTTCAGGGCACAATCCTAAACTGGAGTTAGACCAGCACAGTTAGGCCAGCACAGATTGGCCAGCGCAAGGACGACCGTAAAGCGTGTTTGGACAACACTTGGAGTTGGAGATTGGCGCACGTCTGTGTGCTGGCCTCTCTGACTCCGAGAGTGGTCCAAACATCCTTTACAGTGTCCCTTGTGCTGGCCAAACTTTGCTGGCCTGACTATGCGGCCTAACTCCAGATTAGGATTGCATCATCAATCTGGTAACAATCAACAATCAAAGAGCGGAGAGAGCTGGTGGGGATGCAGCGCTTCATAGCACCCCTTTTGAGATGTTCAGATTAAGTGGCCGGCGTGGGGAAAACATTTCTCCTGGAAACACTCCCTATGGAGGAATATGATGCTTCCTTCCACTTACTCTGTGTTTATACTGCTGGGGCTTCAGTACCAAACCCCTTTAGCGACTCATTCACCCTGAGCATGGAAACAGTCTTCCATGCAAGGCCTATGAGGCCGACTCTTCTCTCCCTCCCTTGAACTTGCAACCCAGAAAAATAAAAATAGAATGGGCAAGCAGCTGTTATGGGGATGCATCATAAAATATCTCTGCTGTGGCTGCTCGCTTTTAAAATGTATAGAGAGAGGAGGACACCAGTTGCCTGAGGCAGGATGCTGACTGCTGTTGTTGTCCTTGCACGGCAGGGACAGACCCAGCCGAGGATCCGCCCCAGCTGGGTCGACAATTGCTGCCCCCCGGCGCTAGGTTCCCACCTCCGGCACTGCCCCTACACTGCCGTGCCATGCTCCATTTCGGCGCACTCCGAGGAAAGAGGTAGGTGGGTGCCACACCACTCGCCTTTGCAACTGTGGCGGCTTGAGTGGGCAGGCGAGTGGTGATGGCTCTGCTGCCGCTCCAGCTCCTGTGACCCCCCGGGACCCCCCACAAGACCTGCCACTGCTGCATGGTACTTTGCTACACCTCACATTCCACTCTATGACCTGCCACTCTAGCCCACCACTCTCCTGTCCTCCACATTTCCGCTTCTTCTCGATCCCTGCCTTGCTTTGCAAATGGCGGGAGGAGAAGACGGAGCCTTGGAGGTAGGCAGGTGCTCAGCACCAATCTGCCACCTGAGTCAGCCTCCCGGCCCTGGAGACATAGGAAAAAAACAAAATATAATAATTGTTTTGCAGGAGGGTGGAAATAAACGTGCTTTTCCGTGTTGTTTGTGCTTCGGTGTTGTGTTCTTCAGAAGATAAAATGATTTCATCTTTTGGGAGGAGGAAGAAGGGGGAAATCTATCTATCTATCTATCTATCTATCTATCTATCTATCTATCTATC
>JAJKFI010036616.1:0-10571 GCA_029204185.1 Lerista edwardsae
TGTGTGTGTGTGTGTGTGTGTGTGTGTGTGTGTGTGTGTGTGTGTGTCTGCAATCCTAAACGAGTTAGGTCGGCAAAAGCTAAGCCAGCAAAGTTTGGCCAGCACAAGGGCCACCATAAAGCATGTTTGGACTACTCTCAGAGTCAGGGAGGATGGTGCACGTCTGTGTGCTGGCCTCTCTGACTCCGAGAGTGGTCCAGACATACTTTATGGTGTCCCTTGTGCTGGCCAAACTTTGCTCTGTGTGTGTGTGTGTGTGTGTGTGTGTGTGTCCTGGAATGAATCCTCTGCAGGTCCAAGAAAACCTGAAGACCTGGATCCAAGGAGTAGACTAATTCTGGAAAAACTTGGAGTCATACTCTCTTATCAACAGGAGTCCATTTGACGTGTGAAACAATCAATTGTAAGGCAAAGGTGCAGCCTACATACAGCAAAGCTCCTTTTTTTTTTGAGAACGGGGAACAGTGTTTGGATGCCAGGCAAGCCAGCATGAAGTCTTGTCACCTCCCTTTTTAGAAATGAGCCATCATTACCTATTTTTAAAGAGACGGTAACTAAATCCCTGCGATCAGATTGCCAGATCTGCAGCAGGAATGAGCAAGGGAAATTCCCTCTATCTTCGTCTCCCCAGTGAATTTTACCTAGTTCAAGGGCTGGCCCATCCATGAAGCCTACTGAGAAAGTTGCCTCAGGCAATAGGTTGGTAGAGGCTACCTGCCTCTGTCTGCCTGTTCCTGACACCCACTCCGTGATGTGAAAAAGGAAGAGGGTAATGTAGAGAAGGTAGGGTGGAGGAATGTGGTGGGCCAGAATGCCAGAGACCTACCTTCTGCTCTGTTTCCCTCTTCTTTTTTTAATTAGGAGTGGTTACAGGAGCAGATAGGCCCTGCCAGGTTAGGAGTGCATTTGATTCAGACAGAAACTGTGCAAGGAAGGGGTGCTGGCATTTGGTGCATGGTCTCAGACACCCAGAGATCTTGAGGACCCTGCTGAGTTGTCACTGGGAACAGAAATCCGTTTTTTCCCAATCAATCAAGAATATTTGTCTACCACTTTTCAACAAGCATGTTTGCACCACTCTCGGTGTCAGGGAGGATGGCGCATGTCTCTGTGCCGGCCTCTGACTCCGAGAGTGGTCCAAATATAATAATAATAATAATAATAATAATAATAATAATAATAATAATAATAATAATAATACTTGGATTTATATACTGCCTTTCTTAGGTCACCAGATTTCTCTAATGACTATAACTCAAGGCGGTTTACATGGGCAGACTTTATTGAAACCCGAAGGTTTTTACAATTTATACAGAAATGTTCTATCTTGCAAGAACTACACACATACAGATGGATCTTCCTGGATTTAGTCCTTCTTTCTGGCCACCCGTTTTTCTTCTTGCTGGCTGATAAACGGCTTCCCTGCTCCCACCAGAGAAGCGGCTGAACTTCGACACAACTCCCCCTCACACAAGGCAGCCGAAGCTCAGCTGTTAATCAGTTGCAGTTAATGAGGTCTGCCGCTCACAGAGACTTCTGGCTGTCCCGAACTTGCGACCTTCAGATCTTCAGCTCTTATCTTCAGGCAAATGGAGGAATTAACCCTCTCGACTAAATCTTCTCGACTAAATATACTTTACAGTGTCCATTTTGCCAGCCACACTTTGCTGGCCTAACTGTGCCGGCCCAACTCCAGGTTAGGATTGCACCCTCAGTGACATTTGCTCCAGGGAAGAAACCTGCCTTGTGGTTTTATCTCCATTACATGAACATTAAGCTCCTTAATTTCTAAACCCAAACCGAATTATGTAACCAAATAGTCTCCAGGGATGACTCGTGAATTGCGTGGAATTATCAGTTTATCAGTCTCTGAGCAAATCCATCTCCTGTGTGGGAGACGGATGCCAAGTCTCAGGCCGCAGAACAGAAAAACAAAAACAGGTGGGGACTTCAGAGTGGAGCAAGTAGAGAGAAACGACACCTCCATATCTGTCAGGGGGCAGCAGGTGAGATTCCAAATGGAATCCTTTAGCCGAGTTATTCTGGGACCTTGAAAGTATTTAGCTGAGGCCCCTAACCCAACAGAACACATGCAGTGGGGACACACCCAGGTACAAGATCAGGTGTACAAGATCAGGTGTGCAAGATCAGGCGCCTCCAGGCTTGTTGGAAGCCTGGCACTTCATAGAACACACTTGTTCCAGCAAGGCTCTTCTTCTGAGCATGTGCAAAGTACATTTAGGGCACAACCTGCGCTGGAGTAGGTGGGCCGGCTCACCTGTGCTGTATCCTAACGTTGTTATGATGCAGCGGCGGCTCAGCATGGGACAAGGGGATATTGTCCCCTCGCTCCTGGGTAAGCCCCAGCCAGCCCTATGGGGCTGCCAGGATCTGCGCCAGCAAAATAGCAGGTGCAAGTCCACATGGCCAGGAGTGGCCCAAATTAGGCCCGCCCAGTCCTGGGACAGGGGTTGGATACACCCAGTGGTGTCATTCAAATGATTTAATAATAATAATAATAATAATAATAATAATAATAATAATAATAATACTTGGATTTATATACTGCCTTTTCTTAGGTCACCAGATTTCTCTGATGACTATAACTCAAGGCGGTTTACACAGGCAGATTTTATTCAGAAACCCGAAGGTTTTTACAATTTATACAGAAATGTTCTATCTTTCAAGAACTACACACATACAGATGGATCTTTCTGGATTTAGTCCTTCTTTCTGGCCACCCGTTTTTCTTCTTGCTGGCTGATAAACGGCTTCCCTGCTCCCACCAGAGAAGTGGCTGAACTCCGACACAACTCCCCCTCACACAAGGCAGCCGAAGCTCAGCTGTTAATCAGCCACAATTAACGAGGTCGGCCGCTCACAGAGACTTCCGGCTATCCCAAACTGGCGACCTTCAGATCTTCAGCTCTTATCTTCAGGCAAATGGAGGCATTAACCCTCTCGACTAAATCTTCTGCCCTAAATTTAGGAACAGGAACTCACTTTTGAGTTCAAATTCAAATGTTGAAGAAAAAAAAAAAAAACCGGAAGCAGCCACGGAGCCCGTTAGGATCCGGAACGCCCATTCTGGTCTGTTCCCCCTGAATGACATCACTGGATACACCCCCTCCCTGCCCACAGTGCCTCCCCATTACACCTCCCACCTGACTCTGGAATGCCCTCGGCACGGCCCTATGCCAGAAGAGCTAAAGAGAGGGAACCTTTACAGTGGCTTTGTAAACTCTTTTTTACAGTGGCTTTACACTCTTTTTTTAAAAAAGAGATTTGTTTAATGTTTTCATATCTTTTAAATAGATGCCCCAGGGTGCAATCCTAATCTGAAGTTAAAGGTAAAGGTTTCCCCACGACCGAATGGTCTAGTCGTGACCGACTGTAGGGGGCGGTGCTCATCTCCGTTTCTGAGCCTGTAGAGCCGGTGCTTTGTCCGGACGACGAGCTTCCGTGGTCATGTGGCCGGCATGACTCTACGCCGTAGCGCACGGAATGCCGTTCCCTTCCCACCGAAGTGGTCCCTATTTATCTACTGGCATTTTTAGGTGCTTTCGAACTGCTAGGTTGGCAGGAGCTGGGACAAGCAATGGGAGCTCACTCCGCTGTGTGGTCTTGAACTCCCAACCTTCCGGTCAGAAAGCCCAGCAGCAGCGGTTTAACCTGCTGCGCCACCACGTCCCCACATCTGAAGTTAGGCCAGCACAATTCAGTCAGCAATGATTGGCAGGCACAAGGCACACCTTAAAGTATGTTTGGACCACTCTCAGAGTCAGAAAAGCCAGCACACAGACATGCGCCATCCTCCCTGACTCCGAGAGTGGCCCAAACACGCTTTACAGTGGCCCTGGTGCTGTCTAAGCTTTGCTGGCCTAACTGTGCCAGCCTAACTCCAGGTTAGGATTGCACCCCCAGTATCCATGGTATCTGTGGATAACTGAAACCGTGGATGCGGAATCAATGGATACAGGGGCACGCCTGTCCGTTAATTTTTCTTAAGCATGGAGTTGTAATGCCCACCTTCCTAGGAGGCTTGAAGTTCACATTGCTCTTTTCAACTCTTTGCTTCTGTATTCAGCTCTCCGCCTGCCTGCTCCCCGACTTTGCCTACACTGTGCTTGCGGGTCGCTTGGGGCTTGCACGTTCCCCACACAAAACAAGCAGCTGCCACCCATCGTGTCCGGGAGAAACGGCCTGCTGGCAGCAGCAGCTCCAGCCCTGAGGAGGTTAAGCAAGCCGGCCAGTTGGATTCTGGCATCAAGGGAAGCCCAGGAGGTTCATGGGATTCCTTATAAAGAGCTTTCTCTGAGTGACAGATGCACAAATCCAGGCATTCTCCCCCCTCCTGCACACACACACACACACACACACGCACGCGCACGCGCGCGCACACACACACACACACAGACCTTGCTGCCGTTGCCATCTGATCCATCCTCCCTCTCGAGCTGCATCCAAAGCATTTTGACTGTTGGCAACGCAGCCAGCCACCCCCCCCACTCCGCCTGTTGAACTGGAGTCCTGCGACACAGAACACTAAGCTGCTCGCGGCTCCCAGGGGAGGAGAGAGCGAAGGGAAGATGGACCCAGCCACAGTCAGGCACCAGGAAGGGAAAGGATCCCCCAGAGAGAATGTCAGCCAAACCACCAATGGGGGAGCGCAAGCAAAGCAAGAGAGCTGGCAGGACGCCAAGGCTTTTTATGACAACCTGTCCCCCCAGAAGAAGCCCAAATCGGTAAGTGGCATTTTTTTTTAACCTTCCTTTCCTGGGGTGGGAATGGTGGGGAGGGGGGGGGGAGTTCAGATCACCCGGCACAGCTTGCTTTGCATTCTGCTGTATTGGTGCGCAGAAAGGAGGTTTGACACTCTGGCAGGATGCAAAGAGGGAAGAGCATCCCCCAGGTGAACGGCTCTCCCTGCCTGGTTGCTGCAGCAGGTGTGACGGAGGCAGATCCACCTGTCGCCACAGGGAAGCATCGCTCAGGGCGGGATGCCACTGCCTGCAAATGCATCCGGTCCCAAGTTTAGCGTGCAGCCGCTCTGAGGAAGGGATCTCAGGTTGGCCACCTGAGGCTGGAAAGGAAATTTCCACCTCTGTCTGAAACCTGAGAGATCCACCGCTAGTTAGCGCAGGCAGGTCTGACTGAGTAAGGTCCATTTCATGTGGTTCAGAGGCATATTTTGGACTCCCGGGGCCCCATCCCATCCAACTATCCAGAGCTGATCTAGCCGTACCGACTGCATGGGGTCCTGAGATCGCGGAGATTTTTGTTCCCGCGGGGCTGCAATGGCTGCAATTGGAAAGTTGGATAGGATGAGGCCCTCCAGATAACCAGATAGTCTTCAGCGAAGAGGTTTCTTTTTCTTGGAAGCTTCTGTTCTTGCTTGCAAGGAGGGGGCCCAGATTCTTTCAGAAGACAGGGTCCAGATTCTTAGCTCCCAAATGTAACGCCCTTTCTCTCTCGTCGTCCAGATTTTCCAGGCCGAGTCACAGGTTCCATCTGCTAAGCTTCCTTGGCCAGATGTGCCTTGAAGTATACAGATGTGATGTCCAAGAGTCACACAGCTGCCCAGTCCAGGTGTCAAGAAGCTGAAGATGTGTCTCTACCCAGAGACAACAATCTGGCATTTATCTGGCCCAAGTCAGGCTCCTTTTAAAATGCCATTTAGATGCGTAGACATTGCCTTCCTTCTTGTTGGCATCTGCTAAAACCAGGGGGCATCTGCTAAAACTGAGGGTTGGGAGAGTTAAAACAGATAAAAGGAAGTATTTTTTTACCCAGCGGGTAGTTAATCTGTGGAACTCTTTGCTACAGGAGGTGGTGATGGCATCTGGTCTGGATGCCTTTAAGAGGGGATTGGATGGATTTCTGGAGGAAAGGTCCATCGTGGGCTATAGGCAATGATGGATTGTGCAACCTCCTTACAAAGGTGGAGGGCTACTGGTACCGGGTGCAAGGGAGTGGCAACAGGATGCAAGCATCTTGTTGTCTCATGCCTCCCTGGGGCACCTGGTGGGCCGCTGTGAGATACAGGAAGCTGGACTAGATGCGCCTTTGGTCTGATCCAGCAGGACTCTTCTTATGTTCTTATGTTCGTATGTTGTTGTTGTTGTTGTTGTTGTTGTTGTTGTTGTTATACTTCTTCACAGCCTGTGCTGGGCTGGTTATAGTCTGCAATTCTGAATCTTGTTGCTGTTGTTGTAAAAATGTACTGTATATCCTGCTTCTCCCATTACCTAACATCCTAAGAACTGTCATGAACCCTTGCTAGGGGTAGGATCCATTGGTTGAACCGGCAATTTCAGAACTATCTCCATCCACCAAGGCCTGAATCAAACCCAGATGCTGAGGATGTTGTCGTGCAATTAGGGTTTAAAAAAAATCTTAAAGGGAGAAACTATATACAGCAGTGGTTCTCGCATGTTTTAGCACCAGGACTCACTTTTTAGAACAGCAATCTATCCGGGATACACCAGAAGTGATGTCATGGCCGGAAATGCAGTCATTGTGATGCCAGAGCCTGCAGCTTTCCTGAAAATGCAGCCATAAGTTGGGTTCTTTCTCAGCCACTTTCCAGTAGCAAAGTGAATCAGAAAGAGAAAAGCCTATTTACAGCTTTGACCCAAGCAAAACAACCACACCGCCCTCCCCCTTTCCAGCATCCCAGCTTCCCATGTTTTCAATGTGGCTGCTCTAGGTGCTTCATGAACCACCTGAAATTGGCTTGAGTCGCAACCAGTGATGTCATCCGGGCGCGCCAGGAACCGGAATGCCCGGATGATTGGCAGCCCTCTGCCCCTATGGCGGAGGCCAGCCATGCCTCCCTGCGCCTCCCTGCGCCTGGAATCGCTCCATTTCAGAGCGATTCACATGGGAGGGCGGGCGGGCCCAGGAACAGCTCGCCCATCCTCGGGAGAGGCAGCGCGGCCCGGGCCCATCCGCGGAACAAGCAGAACGCCGTACCGGCCTGTTCCGCCCGGATGCCACCGCTGCTCGCAATCCCCTGGTGGTCCCGACCCACAGTTTGGAAACCACTGAGACACACAATTGTGTGTTTGGATTTACAGAGAAAGAGTTCATGTCAAGTGCATCCAGAGGACTGGAAGCGGCTGACTTGCACTCGTTGCGTTTTGTTCACCTGACACAACTTGGCGACTGAACAACAACCACCCTCTTCTTCCCAAGATCAGCTTGGCTGGGGGACCAGTTCGGTGTGCTCAGGGCAGAACCTAGCTGTGAAATGTTCTGATTGGCTCTGAGCTTGTGATGTCATGAACCCAGAGACCCTCCTCTTTTTGATCAGTCTTCCAACTCTATCATCACTGAGTGTGGGGGAGGCGATGTCAAACAGAACATTAAATGAGATGAACTTGCAAGCAGAGATTTAATTTTTTTTGAAGGGGCAAGCCCATCTGAAGGATGTGAATGCACTTCCACATTGCAGCAAGCCGTGTTTTGGGGTACATCCAGTGGTGGGATTCAGGGGGTTCGCCCAGGTTCTATAGAACCGGTTGTTAAATGGCCGGGCCCCGCCCACTCGCTTACCTCGGCTGGCTTCGGGTTTTTTTTTGGCTCCGGCTATGACGTCATAAAACCGGTTGTTAATTTATTTGAATCCCACCACTGGGTACATCTATTTTAGGGTTGTTAATTCTAGAGTTTCTTCCCCCAGCATGATATAATCTGCAGTGGCGTTCCTATAGGAGGAGCAAAACACTAAGTTTTGCAGGAGTGTGGGCTCGTGTGTAACACGGCCCCTCCACCTTGTTACCATTTGTGGCTCAAAGAGCCATTTGTGGCTCAAAGTCTCTGAGCCAGCTCTTCACGCTGCGAATGGCTCTGGAAGCAAGGGGGAGGGACCACCTTACACAGGAGCTCAGGCTTCTGCTAAACTGAGTGTTTTGCCCCCCCTGGAACTCCACTGATAATCTGGACATTCCTAGAAGCTCTGTCAGAATCTCCAGGGTTGCTTTCAGGAGTCACCTGGAGATTGATGAGCAAAGGTTCAGAGAAGAGCAACGAAGATGATCCAAGATGATCCGGGGCCTGGAAAACAAATCCTATGAGGAAAGGTTTAAGGAACTTGGTCTGTTTAGCTTGGAAAAGAGAAGGCTGAAAGGGGATATGATAGCCCTCTTCAAATATCTTAAAGGAAGAAGGGACAAATTTGTTCTCATCTGCCTTTGACAGTAGAACTAGGTCCAGTGGGTACAAACTGCAAGAGAGGAGATTCCGGCCGGACATCAGGAAGAATTTCTTGACGATAAGGGCAGTTCGACAGTGGAACAGATTGCCGAGGGAGGTGGTAGATTCTCCCCCACTGGAGACCTTCAAGCAGAGGCTCGACAGGCACCTGCTGGAGATGCTCTAAGACGATTTCCTGCCACACACAGGGGGTTGGACTAGATGACCTTGTCGGTCCCTTGATTTTATTATGCAGATTTCTGGAAACTCCTGGGCAAAGCAGACAACTCAATCAGCATTCAATTCTTGATAAAAAATGATGCCTGAATGTTCCTAAAAACATTAGCTGGTGCATTTTCCTCACCTTTGCATTGTAGTTCTTGCATTGTATTTTTTTTCCCCTGAGTGATGCGCTCATAAAAGCAAACTGGAAATAAAGTGGTTAGTTCTGGTGAAACTCTGCTATCATTATAACCAAGAAACAAGTGCAAGAAAACTAGAGTTGCTGACCGATTTTCAGACACTGGCAGATGTCCGTGTTCTGTCTCTAATCTGTAAAACCTTCTCTTGCTGAATTCTGCTGATCAGCCTCTTGTTTAGGTCACAGGAGCAGCCCAAGCTGGCTTTTACAAGTCAGTTTGCAAACCCCAGGAGGCTGAGTTGCTGGCTGCAGCCAGAATTCCAAATCCTTTATTCTTGACCCCAGTCTGGCTGTTTTGCATTCATAAACCCAGCAGGACGAAGGCCACATAACTCGATTACACAACGAAATCTGTATGAAACGGTTGGAAAAGGTTTCATAGAATCATAGAATTGTAGCATTGGAAGGGACCCCACAAGGGTATCTAGTCCAACTTCCTGCCTGTAGCAAGAAGTCCTCCTAGAGCAGCAGTTCCCAAATTGTGGGTCTGGGATCCACCAGTGGGCCATGACCCAATTTTTGATGGTTTGCTAAAATGACAGGGCAGATTAGGTTATGTGCATCATGGGTTAAACAAGCTGCTACTTGGGGGTGGGGAGCACTGCTGCACAATCGTAAGAACATAAGAAGAGCCCTGCTGGATCAGGCCAAAGGCCCATCTAGTCCAGCTTCCTGCATCTCACAGTGGCCCACCAGGTGCCTCAAGGGGCACACAAGACAACAAGATGCCTGCATCCTGTGGCCACTCCCTTGCACCTGGCTTTCTGAAGTAGCCTACTTCTAACAGAAGGAGCTTGCACCACCCATCATGGCTTATAGCCCACGATGGACTTTGCCATTATAGTCACCATTATAACCACACCCCTTGGCATTTATAAATCAAGCAGCAGCCTTTTGGGCCTCTAAAAAGTGGAGAACCGCTGGCCTCGAGCATCTCTAGCAGGTGCCTGATGAGCCTCTGCTTGAAGCTCTCCAGGGAGGGAGAATCTACCACCTCCCTTGGCAATCTGTTCCACTGTCGAACCGCCTTTACTGTCAGGAATTTCTTCCTGACTTCCCTCTCCCTAGTTTTTCTCTGGATTTTGGGTCCCTGTGGCTATTCACACACAGAGAGGGGGGGGGCGCAGAAGAGTGACTGCTGTGTTTGCAATCACGTCTCATTTGGCCCTGACTAACCCACGTTAGCCTCCCACATGCAGGTTGCAAGTCTGTTGCAGAGCAAGGCGACTTCTGGAACATTCAGAACCGCATTTTATTTTGGAAAACAGTTTCATTTTGAATCAAGTTTGCAAGCACAAACCGGACCATCACGTTCACGATCGATACTGCTTTTATCTTAACTCAGGGCCAAACTAAACACGATGCAGAAGACCCAAGCAAACTCGAATCGGCGTACCTGGGGTGGGGTGGGCAGCACAGCACTTAAAACAGCACAGCATTTTCCCTTTGGGCTGTTTTTTAAATTTGGAGTTGAGCTGCTGCCACCCCACCTGTTTTCACCTGGCTCCAGTGCTCTGAGCAGATCTGCAGCCCCCCACCCCCACCCCAGCTGCACTTCAGCTTTAAAAGAAGCCAGGAAGCTGCTACTGTGTCTCCTGCAGCACATTTAGTTCGGCCCTCAGCTTCAGGGCCATGATGAGGTCAACTGAGACAGCTGCCTCAGGCTATAGATTTGGCAAGGGCATGCATCTCTGCCTGCTGTCCACCTATGAATTCCACCCACCAGTGTTTCTTGGACTGGGTGATACCCCAGCTTTGTGTGTGCAGTGCCTGCCTCTGGTCTCCAAGTAGCAGCCCCCTCCTGGTCCTTAATTAATTGCCACCTGACAGCTTCCAGACCCCAAGGATATGTCAAATAGCTCTTGTCTCTCATCTTATTTCTGCTTAATTTAAACTGCTCCCCCCAAACACACACACACACACACACACACACACACACACACACACACACACA
>JAJKFI010036619.1:0-35552 GCA_029204185.1 Lerista edwardsae
AACAACAACAACAACAACAACAACAACAACAACAACAACAACAACAACAATGCTAGTATTTATATACCACCTTTCTTTGGCCATTAGATTGCTCCTCTGGCTTTTATTCAAGACAGTTTACATAGGCAGGATTTATTTCTCTAAACCCGCAAGGGTTTTTTACAAATTACAGAGAAGTTCTTGCTTTCAAGAACTACAACAACATACAGATGGAACTTTCGTGGTTTAGTCCTTTCTGGCCACATGCTTGCCTTCCTGCTGGCTGATAAACGGCTTCTCTGCTCCCACCGAAGAAACAGCTGGCCCAGCACAACTCCTCTCTCACAGGCAGCTGGAGACCGCTCTTATAAGTTGCAATTCTCAAGGTCTGCCGCTCACGGAAACTTCCGGTGCTCTTGAACCGGCAACCTTCGGATCTTATCTTCAGGCAAACAGAGGCTTTAACTCTCTCAACTAAACCTCCTGCCCTTATACTTTATAAGTAAAGTATTTTACTTTTACAAGTAAAATATACAGGCCAGTACTTTACTTTTGCTTGTGTCAAGGTTGGAAATAGGCTTTTTTCTTTCTGATTCACTTTGCTATTGGAAAATGGTTGAGAAACAACCCAGCTTATTGCTACATTCTCAGGAAAGCAGCAGGTTCTGAAGGCACAATGACAGCACTTCTGCCCATGACATCACTTCCAGTGAGTCCTGGACAGATTGAAAAGTGGGTCTGAAAAGTGGGTCTCAATGCTAAAAGGCTTGAGAATCACTGCCTTAACATATGATACTGAGGGTGCAATCCCAACCAGGAGTTAGGCCAGTACAGTCAGGGCAGCAAAGTTTGGCTGGCACAAAGTCCACTGTAAAGCGTGTTTGGACCACTCTCGGGGTCAGGGAGGATGGTGCACATCTGTATACTGGCCTCTCTGACTCTGAGAGTGGTCCAAACATACTTTATGGTTTGCTGGCCAAACCTTGCTGGCCTAACTGTGCCAGCCTAACTCCAGGCTAGGATTGCACCCTGAAAGATACACTGCCTCTACATGTGGAGGCTCATGAAGGTTCCTTTTAGCTAATGAAGGTCGTCATCATTAATTGCTGCTGATTGTCCTATCCTTCCTGCAATGTGGAAACTACTCTTTCTCTCTGTGTGTAACACAGCCAAAGCCACAACATGCCATCACAATTGCAGTGTCATCCAGAGCTCTGTTCCGGATGGAGGAAGAGCAGAAGATCTACAGTGAGCAAGGCGTGGAGGCCTATGTGAAGTACCAACTGGACCACGAGAACGAGCCCTTCCTGCCAGGGGCTGCCTTCCCTTTTGTCAAGGTCCATTCCTTCTCTGACATTTATATTGTTGACCTCCAGATGAAAGCACCAGAATTGTTTGAGGCAGGGCCAGCTCTAGCAGTGGCACGGTCCAATGTGGGGCAATCCTGAGGGGCCCCCAACCCTCCCTGCGGGGGCCCCCACTCACCAAGTAGAGCTCTGTTCGTGCCATCACATCACCACCAACTGCTTCCAGGTGGCCCATTTGGGGCTGTTCAGAGGCAGAGGCAGGTGGGAGAGTCAAGCTGCTCTGCTCGCCCCACTGACTTACAGCCCATCGAGATCCCAGCTGCAGCCATAGGCAATAAGCTCACCCTGCTAGTGCGGGACCCCCTGAAGCGCGGGGCCCGATGTGACGACATTGGTCACATTGGCTTAAAGCCGGCCCTGGTTTGAGGTTCAAGATACAGCAGGATAAAACAAAGGCCAGCTGTCACCTATTGATAGAGGTGGGAGAAAACTGAGATAACGAAATAAAAACATTATTTGTGGCTGCATCAGCAGATACTCTACTACCTATAGCACCAGCCCACTACACCTTTAAAGCAATTATAATTTATAATTATAATGTAAACGTTGAATTAAAACACAAAACACCACTTTCTGAACTGCTAACTTTCGAAAACACCAAAATCTGCGAAAAAAATAAAAACCATTTTCCTCCCACTTCTACCTATTGGTAATTTTGTGCTTATTGTCCAGGTTTTCTGCATGATGAAGGGAAACAGGCCTTGACTTGCAATTTATTTGTTCGGCGCCCCCGGGTAGGCGCTGGGGAGTTGGGGCAGATCCAAGCACATTGCATTGACCCAAAGGACACAATAGGATCGCGCCCTAAGTGTAATGGCCATAATAATGAAAAGCAACTAGCAAAATTAAAATTATACCTTTACATTACAACGTCATATAGACACATTCAGCATCAAACTGCATAGGTGTCTAGTAAGAGGATACCTGCCGTCTTTTACTTTCTTCTGACGGGCTTCCTTGTTATGTTTATTTCACGTATCTATAACCTAATGGATTGCTTTGAGAAAACAACAATGACTCTTGCACAATCATTGATGCAAATTACTTACTAAATTTAAAAAATGCTATAAACTATTCTGTTTTTAATCAGTGATTGCAAGCATTGATTTACCAGCTCTGTGTTCTTTAACCATTTTCTCCCACTGGTGCATTTTCACACCACCAGTAACAAGTGTAGTCATTTTGGCATTGCCCTTCCCCGGGTGTCGCTCAGTGCGGTTCGCCCCCACCCCTAGCGACACCCCTGGGGAGGGCTGCTCTTTGCAGATTTTTACCAATAACGCTGGGCCAGCGCTGTGGTGCTGGGAGTGCTCAACAGGGGAGCATGCAGCCACTGGAGAATTAAAAACAAGGCACAACGGAAACTTGCAGGAGTTGTGTGGATGTGGGGGGAATAGGGCCCACTGACCCAGGCAGTCTGAGACCATTGACAGTTCACCCATTTAATTGGCTTATTTAAGGGAGAGGTGCATGTGTTCTTGGCTTGGACCACTCTGCTATCTTTGACTCTTTAGGCCCTGGAAGCTGTCAACACTCAGCTGCGGGAGCACTATCCGGACAGCGAAGAACTCTTTGATATTGTCCTCATGACCAACAACCATGCTCAAGTGGGTGTCCGCCTGATTAACAGCATCAACCACTACGGTGAGTAATCAGAAGCTGTGACTCTGGACCAGATATACCCTAACAGCCGATGGGTTGTTTATCACCTGCCTGTTGAGAACCATCCTTCATGGTATAAATATAAATAACTCACCATGCCGTTGGGAATGTCTTCCAAGCCAAGGGTCTCTGCCGGTGGTCCATACCCACAAGGTTTCTCAGAAACTGATGCAAGGTAACCAATCCAAGACAAAGAAGCTAGTTAAAGTATTTGCCTAAATCAGTGGTACTGAACCTGTGGGTCGGGACCCCCATAAGGATCACAAGCTCTTTTCCAGGGGGTCGCAAAGAGCGTGGGACATCCAACTTAAAAAGCTGGGCACCATCATCTTGGAAGCTTCATTTTGGTTAGGGAGAAGGTGTCCCCATTAAACTGTCCAAACACACCCCATTACTTCCTTTCCCTCCCTAGCCCATCCCTACTACTGACTGACCAGCACCGGGGATCCGAGCAGTGGTGTACCTAAGCCATCTGGCACCCGGAGCATAGTATTTTTTAAGAACCACCACCAGGGGTCTCAGAACGTTTCAGAAAGGCACTTCCAGTTTTCAGTGAGGTCCGGACAAGGCTGCATTTCTGAGATCTTCTGAGAAGGCCTCAGAAGTCCGCTTTTTTTGCCTCGGATCAATGTACCCGGGTGTGGTTCCCGAGTCAAGGTATCCTCCCTGCTCCCTAGCTATACCATTGGATTCAGGAGGGTCACAGACAGTAGTGGGATTCAGGGGGTTCTCCCAGGTTCTATGGTATGGTTGTTAAATGGCCGGGCCCCGCCCACTCGCTTACCTTGGCTGGCTTCAGGTTTTTTTTTGCTCCGGCTATGACGTCATAGAACCGGTTGTTAATTGTACATATCTTTACACACAATGTATGTTCATGCTAATTAGGGCTTAATGAGTTTGGGGTGTGTGTGGTAATATTTATGAAGGTTAGTTACACATGCGCAGTTTGCTTTTTTTCAAGGCTACCCTGTTATGTTACCCTGTTATCTCATTCTGAGGAGCTGAGGAATAGTTTCGTTTCTTCTCGCCAAGCCTTTGGTTTATCAGTTTTGGAATGTGCATGAGTCACGACCCCTTTGTGCCTTGTTAGTAGAAGCACAAGCTGGTGAATAATTCTACTCAGCAAAGCCACTCTTTGCACCAGCTACTTGCTCCAAATTACAGGCTTTATGTTCTTAGCGTCTGTGCCCCAAATCACGGAGTTATAATTTGTACCCCACACTAGCGTGGCTAGTAAGAACTCACACCAAAGTAGGGAGAGAAGCAAAGAGTTTTATTACCCTTGCACAAATGGGTGATCCCTCATCCCAGCCTACTCAGGAAAGTGGTGCACCCGACACATTCTCACATTAGCACTTATACTTTTTTGGTTGGCACACAGGCCAAAATGTAACTTTCTTCTAAGGTTTCTGCACAGACCTTCTTGTCTAAACTGGATTCAGCGAGCTCCCTGTGTCTACATCTTGGAGTTGTAATAACTCACTGAAATGTCCTGCTTCAGCACATTCCCCAGGGAGAGGGAGAAACTTACATTTGAACTTACAAGATGGTGTTTCTTTGGCTACACAGGGTGCAGATGTGCCTGTCTGCGGATGTCAGGACAGCTCATCATCCTTCAGCTGATTGTGCTCTCCTTGGCTATTTCCTACCCTTTCATATTCATCTTTATTACAGTCATAGACTAGCATAAAATATAAATATATAGCATGGAAAACATAACATACAAGGGATTTCGGTTTAGTAGTACGAAAGGCTTTAACTAAAACAATCCTTAATTACTCAGTATTAAAATTAAGTTAAAACAACAAAAATAGACATAAAACTAGGAACTATTACTTTACTCCGTCATTGCTGGTTTGTCAAGCCTGCTCTAAAATTGGCTTACATAGATATAATTTCCAGTAAATTCAAATTGGGCCGTTGCTCATTATTATTTAATAAATAAATAAATATTTTCTTCCGAATAGCAATGGCCTTCGAGCCAAACTTGGCAACTGTATAAGTAACTCCCGGATTACTATCAGATGGCAATATATCAGTACCATTTCGATTTGAAGAGTTGGGTAATGTTTTTATCAAAGGGATTATAGCAGAGTTCCGAAGGTCTCTGTAGAATGAGCAGTGATAAAGAGTGTGGCTCTCTTTGTCTCCCTTCCAGATCTCTTCATCGAGAGGTTTTGCATGACAGGTGGGAATAGTCCCATTGACTACCTGAAGGCCTACCATACCAACTTGTACCTGTCGTCTGACTCTGAGAAAGTGAGTGAGGCCATAGAAGAGGGTGAGTGATTATGTTGGTTGACCTTTGAGTGGAGAAAAGAGGAAAGGCTGGATGTGAAAGGGAAAAGAGGAAAGGCTGGATGTGAAATCAGCTGTTGGAAAGGAATTCTAGGTGTGCAGGAGGCACCTGTAGACTAACTGTCATGGATTGCTTCCTCAAGGAAAGCTGGGTATTGTAGTTCTCTCCAAGTTGTGTTGGCCAGGTGGGTTCTCCAGCATTAGTAGTGCTAACAGGAATAGCATTGCTGAAGGAACAGGGGCAAGTTGCTCCTTATCATGTCTTGTCATGGGGTAAGAGGCCTGTGCTTCGGAGGCAGGTTCTGACCTCTTGATCAGAGAAGCCAATTCAGGTAAGGATTACGGTGGGCCCTTCCTATCCGTGGGCTTGGCGACCCACAACACGGCCCATCAAGCATTTTGAAATGTGCACCACCTTTAAAAGCTTAGAAAGCAGGAGGGGTTGTGTGGAGGGGACATCTTGGAAGAAAAAGGGAAGACTCATCTGGGGGGCTTAGCAAACCCCCCAGAGGACTAGAGGAGGAAATGCCTCTAGTCCTTTTGCTTCCTCCCTCCCTCCCTCTTACAAGGCATTGCTGCAGCCACCATCTTCAGCCCCAGCAGGGACGTGCAAGTCTTCGAGAACCAGCTCCGTGTGGCATTTGACGGGGATGCTGTCCTTTTTTCTGACGAGTCTGAGCAAATTGTGAAGGCTCACGGTCTTGACAAGTTCTTTGAGCATGAGAAGACGTATGAGAACAAACCTCTGGCTCAGGTATGGTTGACAGTATGGGGTAAAGTATCATGCGGATGGGGAGGGTGTCGTGATGGCCGCCAGTTGGTTGAGCTCAGGAGATGGTCATTGCTGGCTGGCTTTTTAGTGCAGTGGCATAGCTAAGGCACCTGCTGCATGGAGCAAAGAAGATTTTGTAGCTCCACCCTTCCACGATGAAATCAAATTCAGAGTGCAATCCTAACCTGGAGTTAGGCCGGCACCGTTAGGCCAGCAAAGTTTGGCCGACACAAGGGCCACCGTAAAGCGCCATTTGACCACTCGGGCAGCGCAATCCTAGCGTGCCCCTTGTGTCGATGCGACATCATCGCGTCAACGCAAGGAGTGGGTGCCGAGCAGCACCCCTGCATTGGCGCTCCAACTCTGAAGCCGACGCTCCTCACAGCATTGGCTTCAGAGCGCCGACGGAGAGCCTCCCTTGCGCCGATTGAAGATGGTCGGCGCAAGGGATTCTCTGTCCCGTTTTGGGACAGGGATTGGGGGGGGGAGGCAGTTGGCGGGACTTGGGCGGGACCTGAGTGGGCTTGGGAGATGACCAAACGGCCACATCCTAAGCCCATCAGCGAGGCCACACAGCCCCAATTCAGGCCGCAAGGTCTCCTAGGATCTACACCCACTCTTTAGCAGGTGCAGATCTGAGGAGCACATGGGGAGGTTGGAGCTCCCCCTACAGCAAGGGAGCGCATGCTCCCTTGCCGCGGGGAGGCTCCACCCATCCTAAGCAGTGCTGGATATGGCGCTGGCCCATCGGCCTTGCCAGTCCAGCGCTACTTAGGATTGTGCCCTCAGAGTCAGGGAGGATGGTGCACATATCCGTGCCGGCCTCTCTGATTCCACACATATGTTTGGAATGTATGTGGTCCAAACATACATTGTTCCTCGGGCCTGCCAAACTTTGCTGGCCTAAATGTGCTGGCCTAACTCCAGGTTAGGATTGCGCTCTCAGTTTATTAAGCAAATTAAAAAAAAAACATTTTCTGGTTAATTGGCTGTAACGTTTGATAAACTACAGATATTCCAACGCAGTTTGTTTCATTGTTTGTTTCATTCAGTGACATCTCTACAGGGAGGGCAGAGCTCTAAGTTTTGCAAGGAGCCTGACCCTGTCATGTAACTCCCTCCTCTCCCTTGCTGCTGTAGCCAGTAAGCAACGCCAAGATGTTGCTGTTCCCTGTGAGGATTGGCTAAAACGGTGCAGGAAAGGAGTGATTTCCACGGCAAGGTAAGGCTTCTTGCAAAACTTAGAGCTCTGCCCTCCCTGTAGAGACGCCACTGGTTGTATTCAGCATTAAATTACCTTTCCAATGACATTAGTGGATAAAGTGAGAAGGGCCTTTGGGACTGGGCCCTGAGAGTGGGAAGGAAGCTCTCACTAACCATCTCTGTTTCCTTGTCCAGGGGCCACTGAAGGGCTTCTTGGAAGCTCTTGGGAAGCTTCAGAAGAAGTTCTATGCCAAGGGCCTGCGCCTGGAATGCCCCATCCGCACCTATCTGGTCACAGCCCGGAGCGCTGCCAGTTCTGGGGCTCGAGCCCTAAAGACTCTCCGGAGCTGGGGACTAGAAACCGATGAAGCACTTTTCCTGGCCGGTGCCCCCAAAGGACCCATGCTGGAGAAGATCCGGCCACACATCTTCTTCGATGACCAAATGTTCCACGTGGAGGGGGCAAAGGAGATGGGCACCATTGCTGCCCACGTCCCTTATGGGGTGGCCCAGAGGCACAGGCGCACCGCACAGGGGAAACAAACTCAGAACAGCAAGTAGCATCCGACGGCAGGACTGGGCTCAACTAGCCTTTAATACACAGAGATTGGTATCTCAGTTGTGGGGTGAGAAGTGTGGAGCATCTTCCGTCACTAGAGCCAAAGGGACTGACATGGCAGGTGTCTTGTCTGAGTGGGGTATCCGGGGAAAGCCTTCTTCTGCCTGTCTGCTTTGCACTTTATGGAAATCCACTTCGGTTTCATACTTCTGTGCCCATCTCACCTCCACGTATTTTCTTGTGTGCAGTTTTCAGGAGGTGGTCCTCAATTCCAGTCCCATTGTCTATTCACAATGCTTCCAGATCAATCATCACCTGCACCGGTTTGGCTCCTGGACAAAAACAGCATTCGCTAGAGAGATGCAAAATTCCGCATTGTGGAAAAGAAAGCTCAGCTGTCACCATCTTTCTTTCTTTGCTTTTAAGGGCAATTTCTAGTTCTTGCGATTGCAGAGCTAAGCTTGAAAACATGTGGGGGACGTCAAGCAAAACCTCTAGAACCAGAAGCTTCAGAGAACAGGCCTGGCTCTGGAGAAGATGCCATTTGGGTGTTGGATGAACCCCCAAAGGCACAAAAGGAGCCAGCGGCATAGCTTTGACATTATGACATCATGTGATATCATTTCCGGGTTTGAAGGAGAAGGTAGGGGCTTCGCAACGTGGCTGCCGCTTCCAGTCCTTCTCCAGCAGCTTGCTAGTCTACTTTTTGCTTCTTCTGAGCTGCTGTAGGCCCCTGAGCATAGTGCTATGCTTGGAGATTTGCAGTGGCTCAGTGGAAGCTGCGAATCAGCCAGGAAGCTGCAGCTCAGTGGCGCCCCTCTTCAAACGGTGCCCAGGGTATGAGCTCTACCGGCCATACTGTAGATATGCCACTGGCTGCAGCCCCAAAAGCACTGCCCTTCTTTGCTGATAGCACCCATAAAGGTCGCAAGCAGCACGTGTGAATTCTTGGCTTGCACAGCACCCTCCCCCCCCCAACTTCTTCTGCTTTAATGGACAGGTCTGACCCTGGTGTCTGAGATTTTGAGCAAAACACTGCCTCCTTGTCACATCAAATGCGCGTTTTGCATGGCTCCTTGTCATATCGGATGCTGGACCTTTAAACCAATGTTGCCCCTGCCACCTCCACCTCCTCTGCTGGTAAATTTTGATGTACAGGAGCTCATCACAACATTCCCCCCCCATAGCTCCAGCCCCTTAGCCACAACCCATGAAGACTATACGTAGACAGAAGGGGTGCAGTATGTATTGGTGATATATTGGTGATGTATTGGTGATGCATTGGAGCCATAGCACGGCGCATAAACAGTCCCCACCCACTCACCATCAGAGCCCTCAGGACAGCGATGGCAACATGCCTGCACTACTGCTATGCGACAGCAACCTCTGACAGCAAAATCAGTTTCACATTTCTTCATTCTTTTTTCTCACTTATTTGTAACTTATGATACTCCACTTAAGCAATTCATAACGTCTACGTTTAAAGTAAACTTCATTTGTTTCAGCCCATTTAAAGCTCTAGCTCAGTGGTTCTCAAACATCTTAGCACCATGGCCCACTTTTTGCAATGACCGTCTGTCTGCGACCCACCAGAAATGACGTTGTGGGCGGCAGTACCGTCATTGCGATGCTGGAGCCACCTGCTGTCCTGGGAATGCCGCTATAAATTGGGTTATTTCTCAGCCATTTTCCAATCGCAAAGTGAATCAGAAAGAAATAGCCTATGTTTAACCTTGACACAAGCAAAACAACCACACAGGCCTCCCTTTTTCCAGTATTTTCAATATTTTCAATATGGCTGCTCCAGGTCCTTCACGACCCACTTGAAATTGGCTCGTGACCCAGTGGTTTGGGAACCACTGGTCTAGCTCATTTCATCCCGAACTCTTGGAGTGAGTTATAGTAGTTTACAGTAGATCAAAAATATAGGGAGAGAAAAGATTGAATTTTTTTTAAAATCCTAGAAATATCCCATAAACATACATATTAGACTGCCAACCTATGCATGTTTACTCAGAAATGTCACTGAGTTGAATTAGAACTTACTCTGGGATTAAATTGCATAGATTTATAGCCTTACTGTAACATGATTTGCAGACTGTCGCTCAGGTAGCCTTTGGGAAAGGTTACTGCCTAGATTAGAATTGACATACGCCCCAAGGCAAATGTCTCAGTTTGCCCCTTCTGACCTGGATGCTTCTTCTCAGCCTTTGAAGGTCCTTTGAAGGAAGTTTTGAAGGCAGCACCTGAGTTCTCCCACGGATGACATCAAAACTGAGGAAGTTCTTGATCCTTCTTCCCCCTCATCCACACTCTTCCTCCCTCTGCTTCCTGAATTTGAAGAGGGGAATGGAACCGAATAAAACGTCAAAAGGAGATGGGGCGGGAATAGAAGCAGAGTAAGCTATGCAAAATACATATACATGCTATTTGCTACTCTGGGCCAGATCTATTTGTTATCTAGGCCAGATGGCTTTCCTTGACACACAAGACTTGCCCCCACTTTCCCAGTCTGTTTCCCCAACATAAAATGGTTTCCAGCCAGGCTGATTCAGGAACAAGAATGGGGAAGTTAGATGCTTTTGTGCTAATTTGGTTTTGGCCAAAGTGTTGCCTACAGGGTTCAATATGGAGCAGGCCCCTCTTTCTTCGCTAAGCAATAGAGATCCACTCTGGTCTTTGCAGGGTGGTGAGAGAGCGAGCGAGAGAGAGCGCATGGTTTCTCTGGACAGGGCTGGTGTGATGTCCTACCTCACAGGGTTGTTGTGAGGAGACGATTGTGCATGTACGTACACACACACACACACACACACACACACACACACACACACACTCAATCAATCAATCAATCAATCAATCAATCAATCAATCACATACCACATTCTGAGATTTTCAGAGAACAGGCCAGCTATAAATGTGATCAATAAACTGAATCTGAAAACTGCCACTCCCAAGCGCTCCTTCTTGCTTGTCATGTTTTATTTTTCTCTGCACAATCAATCAATAGTATTTATATACCGCTTTTCAACACAAAACAACACCAGGGGTGTGGTGGCACTGTGGGTTAAACTGCCGAGCTGCTGACCGGAAGGTTGGTAGTTCAAGACCACACAATGGAGTGAGCTCCCGTCGCTTGTCCCAGCTCCTGCCAACCTAGCAGTTCGAAAGCACCTAAAAATGCCAGTAGATAAATAGGGACCACTTCGGTGGGAAGGTAATGGCGTTCCGTGTGCTACGGTGTATAATCATGCCAGCCACATGACCACGGAAGCTTGTCCTTGGACAAAACGCCGGCTCTACAGGCTTAGAAATGGAGGTGAGCACCGCCCCCTCCAGTCGGTCACGACTAGACCATTCGGTCATGGGGAAACCTTTACCTTTCAACACAAAGTTCACCAAGCGGTTTACAGGCAAATAATGGCTCCTTACTGCCTTACAGGCAAAGCTAAATGGCTCCTTGTCCCAAAAGGGCTCACAATCTAAAAAATGCAGAACACCACCCGCAACAGCCACTGGAAAAGACAGGCGGAAGGGTGAAGAGGAATAATTGCTCTCCCCCTGCTAAATCTAAGAGGAGCACCACCTGAAAAAGTGCCTTTGGCACAGCTTCAGATGGTCCTTTTAAATAATGTTGCTACCATTTCAAATGGCTGTTGCGATTGAATGCTCATAGCCTGCACTGGGGATGATCTATCTCACTGGGGAGTTCCTCCCTGGAACTATGTGTCAAATGCCACCCACCACCAACCCCGTTCCCCCACCAGAATGCCAGTCTCCTCCTGCTCCTCCGCCTTGAAATTGAACAGAAGAGGATAAAGGAATGGAAGAAGAACCATCATAAAAACATAAGAAGAGTCCTGCTGGATCAGGCCAAAGGTCCATCTAATCCTACTTCCTGCATCTCACAGTGGCCCCCTAGAAGCCTCAGGGAGCACTGAAGACAACCATTTGCCTGAATCCTGTTCTCAGTTCCTTACACCTGGCATTCTGAGGCAGCCTATTTCTATAAGCAGGAGGTTGCGGTACCCATCATGGCCTGTAACCTGTGATGGACTCTTCTTCTCGAAATCTGTACAATCCCAACCAGGCCAGACACCATCGCCACCTCCTGTGGCAAGGAGTTCCACAGACTAATTACACTCTGGGTAAAGAAGCATTTTCTTTTCAAGAAAGGAGAGAAAGGAAAGGTCAAGGGAGTGGCAACAGGAAGCATGTCTCTTGTTGTCCTGTGTGCCCCCTGAGGCACCCGATGGGCAAACCGTAAGACTCAGGAAGTTGGACTAGATGGGCCTTTGACCTGATCTGGGGGAGGCTCTTCTGATGTTTTTTATGTCACAGAGAGAAGAGTGGCCTGAGACACTGTTGCCCCCTCTCCTTCACACTTCCTCTTACACCCCATTCCCTGCTTCCTCCCCAAATCCAAGGAGCAGGGAGTGATGTTCCTACCAATCTTAACAAAGCCCAGCCCTTCTGTGTGTGGGACTAATTGATTCCCCCCCACTCTGCTAACAAGATTTAGGGCACAATCCGGACCCCAATATGTTCTGTTAGGGGTGTTCCAAAAGGTTGTCATATGTCAGAAGGGGGTCCCAGTGCCAAAAATAAATAAATTGGGAACTACTGAGATAGAGGGACACCCAGCAACCGCTTTTGTGGGAGAGGCAATGGTGCGATGGGTGGTCCTGCCACCGAATTTTCTGCTGTCTTTACAGCACTTCCTCCTTGAAACTACAGAGCGCACAAAAGCCACTGCTTTTGCTGCCAAGGCTGGCGAAATGCCTTTCGGCCCAGGGTAAAATGTCACGAGTCTGTTTATTGGGAAAAGCGGTCTCCCGTCTCCACAGAAGTATTTGAATCCCACCCAAGGCCTGCCTATTTTTAGGCCCGCTAAATTTAGGAATTGCACTCCGTATTTCTAAGGAGCACGTAGCGCTGTCCTCTCCAGCTACAGAGAAGCCATGAAAAGCGGAAGCTTGCTCCTCCTCCTCCTTCCAGGGCTGCCACAATTCGGAGGTCATTGACATCTCTTTTTGTTAACTGAATGCGATACTTTTCCAACTTAGCTGTGTTCCAGGGAACCCACTGAGTGATGGGTGAGGAGACAAAAGAAAATATTTCTTTACCCAGTGGGTAATTAATCTGTGGAACTCCTTGCCATGGGATGTGGTGATGGCATCTGGCCTAGATGCCTTTTCAAAGGGAATTGGCCAGATTGATGGAAGAAAGATCCATCGCAAGTTACAAGCCATGATGAAGGGGAGCCTCCGCAGGAGAAGGAACGGGGGCGTGAAGCCACCAGCACCTCCAACCTGGGAGTGATGTCACCATGTCATGTGACGTTGTCATGTGACATGGTGACATCACTGCCCCAGGCTTCTGATGATGGTGCGGGAGTAGGGAGAGCACCACCCTTGCTATGGCACTGGTCTGCAGAAGTGGCAGCTGCATTGCTGGCAATTTCTGGGCACTGCATTCCTTCGACTGTGCCCACTATTTATAGATGAACTGATTCATGCCTTTGCTGCTGGGGGAGTGGGAAAAACGTTGCACCGGAGTTGGAAAAGACTCCTCCAAGGCACAGGAATCAATATTGGCCTCCTCTTCTCAGGGGTTCCATCCCGCCCAACAAAACAACCAGCCATTGCTCCTTCTACACATTAGCCAAGGGCACTTCCAGGTGAACTCTTTGTGAACTCTTTTGGCACTAGCCAAGGGTTAACTCTTTGTCACTGCAACCAACCCCACAGAAACTATGGGACGACATGGCCATATGTGACTGAGAGCGCAATCCCAAACTAGAGTTAGACTGGCACAGTTAGGCCAGCAAAGTTTGGCCGGCACAAGGGCCACTGTAAAGTGCATTTGGACCACTCTCAGAGGATAGTGCACGTCTGTGTGCTGGCCTCTGACTCCAAGAGTGAGTGGTCCACATACTTTACGGTGGACCTTGTGCCGGCCAGACTTTACTTTATTTACCTCATATTTACCTCAGAAATTTACCTCAGAATGCCAGATACAAGGGAGTGGCGTTTGGACCATTATTGGAGTCAGGGAGGATGGCGCACGTCTGTGTGCTGGCCTCTCTGACTCTGAGAGTGGTCCAAAAATCCTTTATGCTGTCCTGTGTGTTGGCCAGACTTTGCTGGCTTTGTCACCCCTGCTAACTGGGCAGGAGGCACTTTTTCCAATGGTGTTCCTCTTATATTTAGCAGTACAGGGGGAGAGTAATTGTCTCTTTTTACCCCTGCGCAGTGTCTCTCTAGTGGCTGTTGCTGATGGTTTTTTGCATATTTTTAGATTGTGAGTCCTTTTGGGACAGGGAGCCATTTAACTGTATTATTATTATTATTATTATTATTATTATTATTATTATTATTATTATTATTATTATTAGCCTGTAAACCGCTTTGTGAACTCTGTGTTGAAAAGTGGTATATAAATACTGTTGATTGATTGTTGATTTATGCCAGCCTAACTCCGTTTAGCATTGTGCCCTCAGGCTATCAAGCCGGCTTAACTTAGTTTAGGGTTGCGCCCTTAGGCCAGCATAAGCTAAGCCACCAAAGTTTGGCCAGCACACGGGCCACCATAAAGCGTGGACCACTCTCGGAGTCTGGGAGGATGGCTCATGTCTGTGTGCTGGCCTCTCTGACTCAAAGAGTGGTCCAAACATACTTTACAGTGGCCCTTGTGCTGGCCAAACTGTGCTGGCTTAGCTTATGCCGGCCTAACTCAGTTTAGGATTGCGCCCTAAATCAAATGGCAATTGTTGGGGGAGGAAGTGCGGGTTGTCTCCTATATAAAATAAAGTATTTGACTTGCATTAGACTTTTGGTTAATGTTAAGGTGAGGACTGAACACATGCGTACAGTATTCAAAGATATACAAAGTATACAATATTCAAAGGCACAAGTGTTAATTTTAAATATTTGGCTATTAACTCCCTGTTTTATGTGTGCAAATGTTATCTATTACTTTTAAGAGGAAAAGGAACGAAACCGCAGGTGTCCAAAGGATTCTGGGCAGACATTTAAGCAATGAAAAACACACCGTAAATAATTAACATGAAAAATATGGAACCAAAAAAAGAAGGCAGCTAAAAACCGTCAAAAGTTAATGCTTTATTTTCCTGCGAGGCAAGACTGCCAGAGTGTACAAAACGAAAACAGGTTTGCTTTCATTAATCATTTAGCCAGCCCTCTTCTTGGGCTCATTAGTTGTGCCAAACCCTACAGGGGTGTTCCTAGGGCATGCTGGATAGTGATGCCATGACATCACTTCCTGGATCTAGCTGCTGCCCCCATCTTTCTCCTTTGGAGGGGCTCATTGAGCCACCAAAACACAAGGAGTTGGTTGTGGCCTCCACAGACCTGAGACCACAGCTGCTGCTGCTGCTTCTCCCACCACAACCATCTTGGCTGGGCCTCATGTGGCACCCTCTTCGAGCCTGGGGAGCTGCAAAATCCTCACAAAAAAAACGACCACCAAGAGAAACTGAGGAGGTATATTTTGTACTGTAAGCACTTTGGGGCAGAGCCCTGCCCCCTTGCACTTTGAAAAGCACAATGTACACTATTGGCACGACATAAATGATCAATATGAGTATTTACACCAGAACCAGTGGTTTTAAATCATTTTTGCTATCATGCCTTCTTCCTAACAAGTTTGAGAAGGACACACTGTGTGGGCGCAATCCTAACCTGGAGTTAAGGTGGCAAGAGTTAGGCCAGCAGAGTTTGGCCAGCACAAGGGCCACCGTAAAGTGCGTTTGGACCACTCTCAGAGTCATGTCTGAGACGGTGCATGTCTGTGTGCTGGCTTTTTTGACTCCGAGAATGGTTCAAATGCACTTTGCAGTGTCCCTTGAGCCAGCCCAACTTTGCTGGCCTAACTGTGCCGGCCTAACTCCAGGTTAGGATTGCAAATAGCCCTGGCTATGTGACCATACTTGAGTTTGGGAATTCACAATAGCTGCCACAAGGGGGCTCTTGTGGGCCACCAGAGAATCAAAACGAACTTGGCTAATGCCCCGTCTTCCAGACAATGCAAACATTATTCCTGCTCCCAAACTTCCACCAGAAAATTAAGAAAGACAAGAAAGAGCTGAGAAAATGGAGATAAAAGGAGTGTGCAGCAGTGGTTTGAAGAAGGCATGTTCTGGGCTAAAGATGATTAGGAAAAGGGATAGAAAATAAACATTCCAGTAGCAGAGTCCCCTTATATGGGGATGCAGTCATGCAACCCCGCAGCAGCAGCAGCAGCAGCAGCAGCAGCAGCAGCAGCAGCAACAACAACAACAACAAAACAAAAACAAAAGCTGGAAGAGATGCAGAGGAGGGCAAAGAAAATCAATTAGTGGGTTGGAAAAGAGGCTTAGAAAAGAGGAGAGACAGGATATTGGTTTATAAGTGGCATATACATGGCAACCCCAACTGTATTAATGTCATTTTATCATACATCTATCTAACCATCACTACAGTGGCCTCTCTTTATCCGCGGGCTCGGCATCGTGGCTTGGAGTATCCGGGGATCTCTGCTCCACAGTTTCCTGCAGTTTACCTATCTTCCTTCCTGCGACGACAGTGCTGAAGTCAGATCTACGAGCAGATGGAAGTCTTATGTTGCAAACAAAACTAATACAGACACGCCCTGGTATCCACTGATTCAGTATCCACGGTTTCAGTTATCCACAGATATAATGGAAACTGCGGGTGCAATCCTAACCTGGAATTAGGCCGGCACAGTTAGGCTAGCCAAGTTTGGCTAGCACCAGGGCCACTGTAAATCGCATTTGGACCACTCTCAGAGTCAGGGAGGATGGCACAGTCTATGTGCTGGCCTCTCTAACTCTGATAGAGGTCAGAGGGATACTTTATGTTGTTCCTTGTACCAGCCAAACTTGGCTGGCCTAACTGTACTGGCCTAACTCCAGGTTAGGATTGCACTCTGGGATGCCTATTAAAAAGATCGGGGAACATTAAACAAATCTTTTTTTTTTTACCTTACTGAGGGAAAACCACTGATGTTCCCCTGTCTTTAAAAAGGCTGGGATACATGGAACCCCAGTGTCCACGATGGGGTTCGGAACGGAACCCCAGCGGATACTGGGGAATGCCTGAACACAACCTGTTCCCAAGCTGCCAGACTTCCGAATCTCTCATGTCCAGCAATAAAGCTCTCCTTAAATGAGCTGGTCCATGCTTAAATTTCTTGTCCATGCGTTTAAATTTCTTGTCCATGAGCTTAAATTTCTTGTCCATGTAGTCTGCTCATTGTGCACTGGCAACACATTTGTCAGTGGTTTTATCCCCACTACACCCTCCCTCCGCCTCCGCGAACGTAGTACGTAAATGCGTCCGTCTGGCTGACTATCTTAACTGGGGCTTATTTTGGGGAGTACGGCTTCTATTACAAGCATCCTGAAAAATCATGCTATTTTCCGGGTAGGTCTTATTTTGGGGGAAATAGGGTATATATGATCTTTAAGTATGACAAGTGTCGTCCAAATCTAAGAATGTGAGGATCAACTTTGCTGGCCAAACTTTGCTGGCTTAAATTATGCCACCCAAACTCCAGTTTAGGATTGCGCTGGAAGTGTGATGATTTGACATGGAATAACCCCACTTTTACTTCTGGAAAACACCAAACCCGCAACAAACAAACATGTTTTCTCCAGACATATCATGTAGCGGGTACGCGGGGGTACGTGAGTACCCATTCCTAGGATTAGGGCTGGCCCCGCCCATTCGCCCGCCCACTCGTTGACTCCGTCAGTGCTCTGTTCCGCCCCTGCAACGTTTGAGTTGCCTGCACGTTCTCAGAGCCAGGCAGGCAGGCAGCGGAGTGAGGGAGACCAATGGCGGCAGCAGCGTGAGCAGGTAGGCTGCCTGGGGCTCCCTCCCGAGAAGGCGCGGGGGTTCCTGGGGGGGGAATCGGTAGCCCACACGGCAGCCCTGGAGAAGGCCCGGGACTCCCAGGCCTACTCCCGGGCCGCTGCACGGCCTACCAAGGAGGCGCGGTGGTTCCTGGGTTCCGACTATGACCTCACTTCCGGTGGGCGGGCCCCGACGCAAGTGCCAATCAAAAGTGAGTACCTGTTGCTAAATCATTTAGATGCCATTACTGGTTTTCTCCCACTTCTCCCAATTACACAAATTATTCTGCAGCCACGCAAATAATGCCGTACGCTTTTCTCTTCAAAAGTGCATTAAAGTTGCATTGTTGAAATGTGCATTCAGTTTGCATTTGCAAAAAGTGCATTACACGATCGGTGTTTGGGGCACGGTGGAGAATTGTTGCATTCTGCGGTATTTTCTGGCCGCTCTCCGGGAGGGTGTGGGCGGCGACGGGGCGGTCCGTCTCGCGGGCTGCCCTCCTCCCGGGCGCGAGGCTCGCTCCTCCGGCCGCCGGGTGCCGCTCGATCCCAGCAAACCCTCGCGGCGGCGGCTGCAGCTCGCGTGTCTGCCGCGCCGCCTCCCTCGCCCTCGCCCTTTACGCGCGCCTATAAAGGGACCCGGGCGTGCAGCGCTACCCCCTCTCTGCTCGCAGCCTCGGAGGAGGGAAGAAGGCAAGAAGGGCATTAAAAAAACCCCAAATAAAAAAAAAAAACCCTTTAAAAATAGCAAAAAAAGAGCAAAAAGGAAAAAAATTAACGGTAATCAGCTGGAGGAGGCGGAGGAGGGTAATGAAGAAGGAGTCCTAGTTGAATTAATAGCTCAGAAGGGCTCGGACGCCGCTTGCGCTCGCTGCACGCTTGCCTGTCGCCTGCTTGCCTTGCAACCGCTCCCCACCCCTTCCCGGGTCTTGCTGGGCTTGGGTCTGCCGCCCCCTAAAAAGCCCCGCCTGCGATCCCGTTTAAAACCGGATCTTTGCAGCCCCCCTCCCATTTCTAGATTCCCTTTGCTGGCCCACGTGCGGCTAGCAAACGCCCCCCCTCCAACTTCCTTCTCCTTAAATCCAGATTCCCCCAACGCCCCTTCCTTTTTTGCAATACCTTCTCCCCCGCACCCCGTCCCTGTATTTCTTTTTCTGCACGTGTCTTTTTTTCCCGACTATCCTCCCCGATTTCTTTTTCGCCTGGACACGTTCTTAACAGCGCCCCGAGCTATAACGTCTTCGCGGCCTTGTAAATGAAGGAATTCAAAACCAAAAGCAAAAATAAAAAAAGACCGTAATACCTTTTAATTCTCTGCCTTCAGAGGAACCCGGGCGTCTCTTAGGTATTGCATCAGGCAAAAAGCCACAAACGAATGTATGAAATAGAGTTTATTTATTTTTTCAAAGTTATTTTTTTAAGCTGAGAGCTAAAGGGGGGGGGAATTAAACCCACAGTGTTAAATTGCTACTTTAAAATAAGATCCCTAGTTGCATTTATTTTTTCTTTGCACGGGGAGAGTGCGTAAGGGACTTGAGAAACTTATTTATTTTAGCCGGTGGCACTGGAAGTTTTGTGTTTAAAATATTTTACGGGCTTTTCAGTGTCTTCATTTTAGTCTGTGGGGCTAATATCTAATAATCTAATAATAAATAATATAATCTAAATAATAAATAAATAATAAAATCTAATAATAAATAAATAAACAAACAGGGTCTTCCACCCTGTTCTGCCCCTTTTTGAAATTTGCACTGTTACTTTTACGTCGGCTGCTCTTCCTCATTTTTCCTATGTAGAGGGCTTTCTTCAACAGCTCTCTCTGCCTTTTCTTCTGTCTTCCAACTCCTCCATAAACTTCGTTTAAGGGATTTAAAAACTATTTTTAAAAAATTAATACTTGACGCCCGTGCGGAAGAGTAGAAGAAGATGAACGCAGCTGCCAGTAGCTACCCCATGGCCTCGCTGTACGTGGGCGATCTGCACCCTGATGTCACGGAGGCCATGCTCTACGAGAAGTTCAGCCCTGCCGGTCCGGTGCTTTCCATCCGGGTCTGCAGAGATATGATCACAAGGCGCTCACTGGGGTACGCGTACGTGAACTTCCAGCAGCCAGCTGATGGTGAGTGTTTTGGTGCTTGAGTGGGGCACGTCCAGATTAATTCCTGTTTCCTATTACAGCAAGTTCTCCCTTAAAGTTGTCGGTAGGTTCTTGGAAACTGCAGCTTTCAGCAAAACAACTTACAGCTAAACCAATTTTACTCTAGGCCGGTGTTATCCAGACGGGGTCGGGACCCACTCGGTGGGTCGCAGAAAGCTGGGATCAGCCATCTTGGAAACTAGACTTTACGCTTGCTGTATTCCTTTTGTGAGTGTTAATAGTTTGAATCTTCAAGTGAGGCTTTTTTTTAAATGTTTGTTTTTATTCAGTGCTTTTACCTAATATTTTGTCCTCGTCTTGCTTTCTGTCAGGGTTGTTTCATGGTTGTACAATTGCTGCAGTCCCAGAATGCCAATTTGCATTTCAGGGGTGTCATGTTATTATAATGACAGCACTTCCTGCTTGATGATGTCACTTCCTGCCATGACATAATTTCCAGGTTAATGACATCACTTCCGGTGGGTCCCGACCCAAGTGCCATTCTAAACAGTGGGTTCCGGTCTAAAAAGTTTGAATACCACTGCCTTAGGCAGTGTCAATAGCACTTTTCCTAGTGGTGGGCTGGCAGAGTGCTTTCTTATCAGGCTGCAAATCATGGTCTCATCACAGGATGCCTTGCGTAGCAGCAAAGCATTCTGGGACATGACAAAGCCAAGAAGTGGTTTGTAGTAACCAAGGGCCAGTCCGTTTTAACAGATTCTGATCCCTCAATACTGGTGGTGATAATAAAGATGTGCCCCAGTTCCTGGCCTTCCTCTGGATATCTGAAACAGATAAGAGGGCACTCTATGTTGACTATAGGGTTCTCCCCTGCCTTCCCCCAAGCAAGAAGGTTTATTAGCAACACAAAGTAAGAATAAAGGAAGAGAAGGCTCCCTCCAGAGGCGGATCTAGGGGGTGTCGGGGGGGGGCAAGAGCCCTGGGCGCCATCTTGGGGCTGTCTAGGGGGGCGCCAGTGGCCCCTGCAACATTGTGCGGGTAGACCTGGGCTCCGGAGCCCAGGTTTACCCATTGGGACCAGCCGCGAGTAGACCTGGGCTCCCTTGAAGGGAGCACAGGTCTACCCGCGGCCGTTTCTAATGGATAGACCTGGGCTCCCACGAGGGGAGCCCAGGTCTACCCGTGGCTGGTCCCAATGGGACTTCTATTGGGTGCCCCGGGCGCCCTCTTATCCGTGGATAATTGAAACAGTGGCTACAGGATCTATGGACACACCTGTAGTGTGCAATGCACCATCAGGGCAGGTGAGTGCCTTGGGGTGCAGTGCAGGCCTCTACACACACACACACACCCAGTTTGACACTGAGTACAGATGATCTCCCCCCCCCCAAAAAAAAAAGATCGATTAGGCCTAGTGACTTTCTCCACTAAGTTCATGATGGTTGGACTAGGGCAGCGATTTTCAACCACTGCGCTGCTGCACATTTTGGGGAGGGACACATATTGGGGAAGAGTTTGGAGGAGGGTCATATATTAGTAGGGCGATTGGGGAACGTGAGCCCCAGGCCAGCAGTGTGATGTGCCTAATCCATTGTCAAAAACCTGACAGTGTGCTTTGGCAATTTTAGCATCTTCTCAGTGTGCTGTGAGATGAAAAAGGTTGAAAATCTCTGGACTAAGGGTTTCAAGACGGGTCAAGCAACTGTGCAGTTACCCCAGCTATGAGCCCCTGTAGTTTAGAAGTTCGTAAGGAAGTCCTATAGCAGATTTATTTTTTGGGGTGGGAGTGTTTGGGTCTGTTTGAATGGCTTGTAGTCATACTTCTAGGAAACATTTGTAAACTTGTCTGCCTTCCAGACTGTTGACATATGTAAACGTGTGTAAAAACATTTGTTTGTTTTTTCTGCTTGCAGGGCATTTTTGCAGTTTTAACCAAGAAACAGAGTACTGGGGAAAGTGACATACTTTGAAAGGAATATAGCATGATCCTATATAAGCCTTTTTTAAAAATATGAAAGTCCAGGGAAAACGTAATCTGCGTGCATAGTAGTGTCAAGGAAGCAAAAGTGTAGGAACGGAATGTAGGATCGAGTCAGATGACCAGTTGATGCTTTAGTCTGACAATGAAGTCAGTAAAAGGTGAATTAAATGTTTCCCCACGACTGAATGGTCTAGTCGTGACTGACTGTAGGGGTCGGTGCTCATCTCCGTTTCTAAGCTTGTAGAGCCGGCATTTGTCCAAGTAGTCCGGTGCATTCAGCTTCGAAAATGGTCTAAACTCCAAGTAATTGTAAGAGAAGCGTTCTCTGCAGGATTTGACAGTACTAGGTGTGCGTATTGCATGGAAAAAAGTTCAGGAGGCTCCGCGGATCCCAAGTGGTTAATGCCCTTGGTGCCAGGCTGAGAATGGGCAGAAATCACGCAAAATCACGCTTTCAGTCCCTCCCCAAGCTAGGAAACGGCCTGAAAAGCCCCGAAACTTTGTGTCCTGGCAGAGCAGGGCCCACTGTTGGCAGGACAGAAAGTTCAGGAGGTTTAGAGGCCACGAAGTGGTTAATGCCCTCGGTGCCAGGCTGAAAACGGGCCAAAATCATGCAAAATCACACTTTCAGGCCCCCCAAAGCTGGGGGACAGCCTGAAATACCCTGAAACTTTGTGTCCTGCCAGAGCAGGGCCTGCTGTGTGCTGGTCAGAAAGTTCAAGGACTTTACAGGACCCTGTGTGCCCCCAATGCAGCAGGTGCCAGGCCTAAAACGGGCAGAAATCATGCAAATTGAAGATTTGCGGGGGCCCCAAAACTGGGGGACAGCCAGAATTGCCCTGAAACTCTGTATCCTGTCAGAGCAGGGCCTGCTGTTTGCTGGACAGAAAGTTCAAGGACTTTACAGGACCCTGTGTGCCCCCAATGCAGCAGGTGCCAGGCCTAGAACGGGCAGAAACCATGCAAACTGATGCTTTGGGGACCCCCCCAAAGCTGGGGGACAGCCTGAATTGCCCTGAAACTTTGTGTCCTGCCAGAGCTGGGCCTGCTGTGTGATGGACAGAAAGATCCTGGATCTTACAGGACCCTGTGTGCCCCTACTCCAGCTGGTGCCAGGCCTAGAACGGGCAGAAATCATGCAAACTGATGCTTTGGGGACCCCCCAAAGATGGGGGACAGCCTGAATTGCCCTGAAACTCTGTGTCCTGCCAGAGCAGGGCCTGCTGTTTGCTGGACAGAAAGTTCAAGGACTTTCGAGCTCCCCCGGGGCCACGGCTACCAAAGGTGCCACCCTGATAATGGGCAGAAATCATGCAAAGTCAGTCAGTAGAAACGTCAGTACAAATAACATGTCTTTATTATGTAGACAACTTTGAACTTAACCTTGCTCTTAACCAGGCCCTGCTCTGACAGGATACAGAGTTTCAGGGCAATTCTGGCTGTCCCCCAGTTTTGGGGCCCCCGCAAAGCTTCAATTTGCATGATTTCTGCCCGTTTTAGGCCTGGCACCTGCTGCATTGGGGGCACACAGGGTCCTGTAAAGTCCTTGAACTTTCTGACCAGCACACAGCAGGCCCTGCTCTGGCAGGACACAAAGTTTCAGGGTATTTCAGGCTGTCCCCCAGCTTTGGGGGGCCTGAAAGTGTGATTTTGCATGATTTTGGCCCGTTTTCAGCCTGGCACCGAGGGCATTAACCACTTCGTGGCCTCTAAACCTCCTGAACTTTCTGTCCTGCCAACAGTGGGCCCTGCTCTGCCAGGACACAAAGTTTCGGGGCTTTTCAGGCCGTTTCCTAGCTTGGGGAGGGACTGAAAGCGTGATTTTGCGTGATTTCTGCCCATTCTCAGCCTGGCACCAAGGGCATTAACCACTTGGGATCCGCGGAGCCTCCTGAACTTTTTTCCATGCAATACGCACACCTAGTACTGTCAAATCCTGCAGAGAACGCTTCTCTTACAATTACTTGGACCTTAAACCCTAAGTACACCGGACTAAAGGACAAGCTTCTGTGGTCACGTGGCCAGCATGACTATACACTGTAGCGCACGGAACGCCGTTACATGAAGTCAGTACATGAATCCAATTCATGGATTGTTGCTGTTCAGTCGCTAAGTCGTGTCCAACTCTTTGCGACCCCCTGGACCACAGCACGCCAGGCCTCCCTGTCCTCCACTAGCTTCTGGAGTTCACCCAATTTCATGTTCATTGCTTCTGTGACACTATCTAACCATCTCAGCCTCTGCCGCCCCCTTCTCCTTTTGCCTTCCATCTTTCCAGCATGAGGGTCTTTTCTAAAGAGTCCTCTCTTCTCAGGAGGTGGCCAAAGTATTTGAGCTTCAGTATTTGTCCTTCAAGGGAGCAGTCAGGCTTGACTTCCTGTAGGATTGCCCAATTGGATCTCCTTGCAGACCAGGGGACTCTCAAGAGTCTTCTCCAACTCCATCATTCGAAAGCATCTATTCTTTGTGCTCTGCCTTCTTTATAGTCTAGATCGAATTCAAGGTGTTGGTGATGACCTATAAAAGCCCTTTATGGCACAGGACTGGGATACCTCAAGGACTGTCTTCCCCCATACTTTCCTGCATGTCCCCTGAGGTAATCAGAGAGGGCCCTTCTTAGATTCCACCGCCATCTGAAGCCAGGGGGATGGTGGCAAGGAACAGGGCCTTCTCAATTGTGGCACCATATCTCAGGAACCAGTTCCTGGAAGATCTGAGGGCAGCTTGGTATATGGTTTCCAGCGGGGTTTAAAGACCAATCTGTTTCAACTGGCCTTTGGGGAGGGAAGTACTAGGGATCCCTTTTAAAACTTGTTAACCTTTTAACTTTTATCCTTTTTTTATATTTGGTGCTGTTCTGCTCTTTTACGGTTATTCTTGTCCATCTCATTGTAATTTAATTAATTTAAATTTTAGTATGTTATTTTAATGGGTTTTTAATTTTTTGCAAACCGCTTTGAATTTTAGAAAAGGGGTATATAAACCCAGTAGTTAAATAAATCTTCCTCTATCTGCGGATTCAATTATCCGTGGTTCTCTGCCCCCCCACACCCATTTACTGTGATGTCGAACGCTCCTGTCTCTTCTTTGCAGCCTGTTATAGAATGTTAGAAGAGGAATGTGTTTAGTTGCCCTCAGCTAAAATGTTGGTGTCTTGCCCCTTAACAAGGGAGCGGTCAAAGGGTCAGCAGTAAGCCGGAACCCTAGAGGAGGAAGCCAACCGGAATGCTAACAGGAAGCAGGCGCCAAGTGACAGGCGCAAATAACTGAGTTCCAGGGGTCGTACCTTGTATGCCCAGGTACAACATGAGGCCGTCTTGTAGGGGACAACAGAGTATTTCCGCAAGTCTTTAAGAATGTAGCCTGTTCATTTGCTTACAGTGGCTTGCCTTTTCTCAAAGTAAGAGAGAGTGCATCTTTCTGCAGCTGCTAATAGCTTGTAGAAGGTTCTTGGAACGATCTTGGAGGAGGTTTCTGCAGGTCCACGGACCTGCACATTCAGTGTGCAAGGAGTTGTGGTGGTGGAATCTCCTACAGAGGCAGATCTAAGGGAGGGCAGAGCTCTAAGTTTTGCGAGAAGCCTTACCTTGCAGTGGAAATCACTCCTCTCCTGCACCGTTTTAGCCAGTCCTCATAGGGAAAAGCAACATCTTGGCGTTGCTTACTGGCTACAGCAGCAAGGGAGAGGAGGGATTTACATGACAGGGTAAGGCTCCTTGCAAAACTTAGAGCTCTGCCCTCCCTGTAGATCCGCTTCTGATCTCCTAATCTCCTTTTTGTATTACAGGCATGCCCCGGTATCCGCTGGGGTTCCATTCTGGACACCCCCACGCCCCCGTGGATACCTGAACCCATGGATGCTGGGGATGCCTTTTTAAAGATAGGGGAACATCCGTGGTTTTGCTGCAACAAGGTAAAAAAAAAGAGATTTGTTTAATGTTCCCATATCTTTTTAATAGGTGTCTCAGTCCATTGGTATCTGTGGATAACCGAAACTGTGGATACCGAATCAGTGGATACTGGGGAATGCCTGTACTCTGTTTCAAACCTCTTATCGCTTGTCCGCAGGATCTCTGTTCTGTTGCAAATGGCATCGCCCAGGAGCTGCCACTCTGGCCAGTTTATGTTCTCTGGAGTGCTGCTTCCTTCTATAAATAAACACTGACAAATTTGACTAGCTGGGAACCAAGGTGCCACTTGAAATGGAGTCCTTTGGTTGTAAGAAGACAGCTGAGCCTTGCCCTTAACTAAAATTGTGGTGCCTTGACCCTTTTAGCAAGTGATCAATAACCAGGGAGCAGTCAGAGGGTGACTTTCCAGCCACAGCCCATTCTTTGGTGACATGAGCTTGTCATTCAGCGAGTGCTTCCGGTCGCATTCATTAGAAGTGAATTGGCCCCCGTTGGCTCCTACCTTGCCGTCTTCTTGTAACAAGCTTTGTGTGTCTCATGCTGTGAAACATATGCAGTAGTCGATATCCGTGACCGGATATTCCGATATCCACGGGAACGGGAGTTCCTTTTGAAAACAGCAACATCAGAGACATCGCATTTTCCCGGCACCTCCTTTTAGCTGCTCCACCATTACAGTTTTATACAGATAAATCTGTTGTACGCTGCCTTGGGAATCACTTGGATCGAAAATGGGGTGCTGGGTCTTATCCGCGGTCCTGCATCAGTGGATCTCACTATCTGCAGGTGCAATGTGAGCGACGTCCGGGTATCTGGTAGGCCCCTGTGAAATACAGGAAGCTGATGGGTTGTTGGCCTGATCCAGCAGGACTCTTCTTACTTTCTTATGCCCTGTGGCAAGGAGTTCCACTGGGTAAACAAATATGACCTCTTATGCCAGTCAATTTTATTGGATGACCACTGGTTCTGGTGCTGGGTGAGGAGGAAAAGAACATCCCTCTATCTTTCCATATGCATAATTTTATATGTCTCGTTATGTCTCCCTCCTTACCTTTCTGCCAAGGTGAAATTTCACTCCTTAATGCCTTTAACCCCACAGCTGAGCGAGCCCTGGACACCATGAACTTCGATGTGATCAAAGGCAAGCCCATTCGCATCATGTGGTCTCAGAGGGACCCTTCCCTGAGGAAATCTGGGGTGGGAAATGTCTTCATTAAGAACCTGGATAAATCCATCGACAACAAGGCACTTTATGACACGTTTTCAGCTTTTGGAAATATCCTTTCCTGCAAGGTGAGACTTGGCCTCTTTCCTGGACAAGTGGGTCTATTTTGTTGTGTGCACATACTGGCCTGCTGGCCCTTACTGAGAGTGAGAATGTGTGTGCCAAGTTAGGAAGACAAAAATAACTTATCTGGTATAGAGACAAGTGGGTATCTCATGTCCACACTGAACAGTAAACTCTTCAATACATTTGCATTTAAAAAAAAAACTCTTGAGTGCAAATTAATTTTTCGCCCACTCCTGTGATTGTGGAGGAACCGAGTTGAGTGAGTCTTTGTTGAATGTTTTCTGTTTAGACTTCACATTATCACTCAGAGTGCAAGCCTAACCTGGAGTTTGACCAGCACACCGTAAAGCTTGTTTGACCACTCGGAGTCAGAGAGGCCAGCACACATACGTGCGCCATCTTCCCTGACTCCGAGAGTAGTCCAAACACGCTTTATGGTGTCCCTTGTGCTGGCCAAAGTTTGCAGGTTTAGCTTATGCCAGCCTAACTCCAGTTTAGGATTGTGCTCTTAGTTTGATGAGCAAACAGGAAGTGAAGAAACCTGTGGAAGAAACGGCCTTCCCCTGGTATGCACAGTGAGAGCACAAGCCTAACCTAGAGTTAGGTCGGCACAGTTAGGCCAGCCAAGTTGGGCCAGCACAAGGGACACTGTCAAGTATGTTTGGACCACTCTCGGAGTCGGAGGCCAGCACACAGACGTGCGCCATCCTCCCTGAGAATGGTCCAAACGTGCTTGACGGTGTCCCTTGTGCAATGCCGCCCCCTGGAAGCGACGCATGTTGCTCAGACCTGTCCAAATTGCCTTTGCAGGTGGTGTGCGATGAGAATGGCTCCAAGGGCTATGCCTTTGTGCACTTTGAGACACAGGATGCTGCTGACAGGGCCATCGAGAAGATGAACGGCATGCTGCTCAACGACCGCAAAGTGTGAGTGTCTCAGCCAGAAGCAGTGGCAGCCACCGCATGAGTCGTGATGCATCCCGGTTTTAACCCACAAGGCTGCGGGTTCACCTGGCCCAAGCCTTGGCCTGCCGCCTCTCTACTCCAGGGCTGGTGAGTTTCCCTGCCCGAGCCACAGCCTGTTTTTTTCCCCTGGCATTTGCCCAGCCTTTCTCTCTTCACTTGCTACCTTCCTGCTGCTGGATTGGGTTGACTTTGTTGTGCCTTGCGCTGCCCAGGAGAGCTGGGAGGGTGTTCTTGGCTTTCAGGCCAGGGAATTTGTAGGGATTCTCCAAAGAGAATGAAAGAGTCAAAGGACACAAGCTTGGTCTGGCATGAAATCTCACTGACGGACTGACTGATTGGGAACTTCCTCCCTCAGTCTCCCTTTATTGCATGTCACATGTCTCACATTATTAGCATATGCATGAGCAAGTTTATTACGTATACAGAGCATCTAATTGGCTGGTGGTCTTCTTACCTTACACCTGAAGGCCACCCATTTGTTGCTGCTTTATGCAAAAGCTGTTTTCCCATTAGCTTTTAGCATTTTAGCTTTCTCACTAGGTTGGAATGCAACTGCCAAAATGACCCCCCCTTATCTTTCTTCCGAGTGTGCTCAGAAGAAGGGGGGGGGAAGCGTGTGCTGTTTCATCTTCTGAACTGGAGGTCAGCTTGCATGGCAACGGTACATGGCAACAGAGTTTAGTGATAGCTTGCAATTGCTGCTAAGCATGTGCTACAGGAATTCTCTGCTTGGGCTTGTACCCTGTTATACCTGCCCTCCTCACATCCTATTACTGTTAGCGTTGCCCTCCCCTCTCCTGAAACCATGCTTTGCCTTGCCTATTTTCCGCAAGAGGTTCGTTTCTCATCCCCGTTTTTGCTCTTTTCCTTTCCAGATTTGTCGGCCGATTCAAATCCCGTAAAGAGCGCGAGGTGGAGTTGGGAGCCAAAGCGAAGGAGTTCACCAACGTGTACATCAAAAATTTTGGGGATGACATGGATGACGAAAGGTTGAAGGAGCTCTTCAGCAAGTATGGTAAATATTCCCACCGCAGGGCCTCTGTGCTCTGCAGCAAACTACTGGAGCAGTGGTTCCCAAACTGTGGGTCGGGACCCACCAGTAGATCACAAGCTGATTTTGAGTGGGTCGTGAAAATGTTTTGAAACTTAAAAAAAAAAAACCTTTGCAAGCACGTTTGCCCAGTTTGCAGAAGAAAATTGTTAGCTGAAATGCTAAGCTGTAGTATGAGGTCATCTATATGTTCCCAAATTAAGGCTCAAGGCTTGAGAGTTATGTGCCTCATCCTTCACCGGCCCCCACTACTTGGACTTGGGGGGGGGGGAAGCATCAGAAAAAAGATGCTCAGACATTTATCTCCCTACATTTACGCAAGCTTGTAAACTGCATGAGCTCAGCTGTTGGCACTTAGCAGCTGGTTTTTGATGAGCCTCAGGACTTGAGCCAATTAGTTATCTGATCTTATCACCTGTGGTTTCATTGGAGGCTGTGTGGGACCCACCACACAGGATCATGGCCCACATTTTGAGAAATGCTGGGTTAGCAAATGTAAACCATTTAGGTGGACATTGGAGAAGGAATAATGCTTAAAAGTTCTAGATGTGTCGAAACTTTTGAGGCAGTGGTTCCGAACCTTTTTTGCTCTGAGTTCCCACTATTTAGGTACAACAACCTCTCGGGGACCCCGTAAAGACATAGGGCCGGAAGTGATGTCACTAAACAGGAAGTAGGTCGTTGTGCTGACAGGGCCAGAAGCGATAACATCAAACAGGAAGTGATGGTTTTTAGTAAATCATGCTTTTTAAAACCTGGAAGAGCTCTGAATCCTTCTTTAGAATGTTATGAGTGCTTTGTATCTAAGTGGTGTTTGAGTTTCAGTTGGGTAATTGATTCAGCACTAAGAACAACATTGCACAGAAGGCATTGTGGCTTCTCTGTGCCATTGCTGATCAAGGTGCCAATGGGGATGGTGCAAGGGTAATAGGCTACCTCAGAATGCCAGATGCAAGGAGGTGGCAGCCAGGTAAAAGTACCTGGTTGTCTTGCATACTCCCTGAGGCATCTGGTGGGCCACTGCGAGATACAGGAAGCTGGACTAGATGGGCCTTGGCCTGATCCAGTGGGGCTGTTCATAAAAACATAAGACGAGCCCTGCTGGATCAGGCCAAAGGCCCATCTAGTCCAGGTTCCTGTATCTCACAGCAGCCCGCCAGATGCCCCAGGGAGGCACGAAACAACAAGATGCTTGCATCCTGTTGCCACTCCCTTGCACCCAGCGCTCTGAAATAGCCTACTACTATAAGTACATGAGTATGAGTACATGTCTGAAGAGGAGCTTCTGCTTCTGTTGGCTGTCCAAGAGAAATGCTGTGAAGAACCTTGAGTAGCCACCAGTTTTTTTACCTCAGAATTTACCTCAGAATGCCAGGTGCGGCAACAGAATGCAGGCAGCCTGTTGTCTTCTGGTGGGGCATCTGGTGGGCCACTGTGAGATACATGAAGCTGGACTTTGCCCAGATCCAGCAAGGCTTTTTTTTTTAATCTTTTCTTATAAGGTGGTAAAGCCAAATTTAAGTCTTCAGAATATTTACAGTCTCTTCCCCGTGTGCTCTCCGTGACCCCCAGGCACTGTTCTAAGGGGTTAATTTTATTGTGCAGCGGTGGTGTGATCTTTGCTTTTAGAATAGAAGGGAGGGAAGCTGTGGTGGGCGTGGATTTTGTGAAACCTGGGAAAGGGAAAGCGAAAGTAGTAGGATTTCTTAAGTTCAGAAACTGTTGTGTTTTAAAAGAGGGACTCTCCAAACGCATCACTTCAGGGAAGCCAGATCGCTGGGACCCGACTGCCTCAACAGGTGCTGTATTTCCTAATTATTTTCTTCTTGCAACAGGTAAGACCCTCAGTGTTAAAGTCATGACCGACTCCTCTGGGAAGTCCAAAGGATTTGGCTTCGTGAGCTTTGAGAAACATGAAGAAGCCAACAAGGTATGGACATGGAGAGGCATGCTACTTGCCCGTGGAGCCTTTCTCTTTTGCCTCAATTGGAAAAGGTATTCAGCGTATGGCTCCTGGAACTACAGGTGTAGTCCTGGTATCCATGGTTTCAGTTATCCATGGATGCCTCTTAAAAAGATAGCAGAACACTAAACAAATCTTGTTTTGAAAAATAAGAAAGATTGTTTTCAAATCTCATTTTTTAACCTTGTTGCAGCAAAACTATTAATGTTCCCCTGTTTTTAAAATGACGTGGTGGCGCAGTGGGTTAAACCGCTGCTGCTGGGCTTTCTGACCGGAAGGTTGGGAGTTTAAGACTGCGCGACGGAGTGAGCTCCCGTTGCTTGTCCCAGCTCCTGCCAACCTAACAGTTCGAAAGCACCTAAATGCAAGTAGACAAATAGGGACCACTTCGGTGGGAAGGGAACGGTGTTCCGTGCGCTACGGCGTAGAGTCATGCTGGCCACATGACCACGGAAGCTTGTCCACGGACAAATGCAGGCTCTACAGGCTTAGAAACGGAGATGAGCACCACCCCCTATAATCTGTCACGACTAGACCATTTGGTCGTGAGGAAACCTTTACCTTTTAAACAAATCTCATTTTGAAAAATAAGAAAGATTGTTTTCAAATCTCATTTTTTAACCTTGTTGCAGCAGAACTATTAATGTTCCCCTATCTTTAAAAAGGCGTCCCCAGTATCCACGGTTTCAGGGATTCGGGGTGGGGGTCCAGAATGGAAACCCATTGGGTACTGGGGCATGCCTGTACTTCCCCACACAGTTCCAACAACCATCCTGCTATTTTACGTGGAGGAGAAGGATTTGTCCCTTCCTTGCCTGCAAGCTCTCGGAGCATAGTAAGTGATATAATTACAGACTGGAAAGGGGCTTGTTTTTACAAGGAAGGTTCAATGGTGGCTCCAGGAAGGTTCAATGGTGGCTCCAGGAAGGTTCAATGGTGGCTCCAGGTTCAGTGGTGGTTCAATGGTGGCTCCAACAGAAGTCTCCAGACTATGGTATGGGGGCCCTGTCCAGCCTGCCATATTTTATGTGGCCCCCAGCAACTTAAAATATTTTTATTGCTATTTTTTTTGCAAATGTTTGACATTTTTACTTGTTACGTATCATTTCTCAGTTTAAGCACGGCATTACCTCTTTGTAATGGTCACAATTCTCTTTTGTTCCGAATCGTATCATGCCGATTACAAAAAAGATGCAAGTAACATCCATTCGTTTAAAATTTCATTCATCTATAAAACTGTTTTGGTTTTTTTTTGGCCCACAAAAATGTGTGAAATGTGTGATGTGACCCTCGTACTGAAACGCTTGGTTTTTGTGAACATGGGTTCCTAGATGTGCATGCATGCGCTGCCATCTTGAGTCATTCACATGATCCTGGGTTTCACCCAATTGCTCACAAGATCCTCGCTGGCTGAGCTGAGCACCACACAGCATATGTGAGCTATGAGATACAAGTCAGAGTACCTAAATTTTGCCCAGCATTGTTGACCTCTGGATTTTTCCCTCCGCACATGTGTCTGGTGTTCAGGAGTTCGTTAGCCTAGGATAGCTGCATAGAAAGAAATATTGTTCACCTGGTATGGCAGCTTGGAGACATTTGCTGTTCTGTACTTCCTTCTACGTGTAGAAAGTGGGACGTGGTGGCGCTGCGGGTTAAACCGCTGCTGCTGGGCTTTCTGACCAGAAGGTTGGGAGTTTGAGACCACGCGATGGAGTGAGCTCCCATCGCTTGTCCCAGCTCCTGCCAAACTAGCAGTTGGAAAGCACCTAAAAATGCCAGTAGATAAATAGGGACCACTTCGGTGGGAAGGGAACGGCGTTCTGTGCGCCTCGGCTTATAGTCATGCCGGCCACATGACCACGGAAGCTTGTCCTTGGACACACGCCGGCTCTACAAGCTTAGAAATGGATATGAGCACCGCCCCCTCCAGTCAGTCACGACTAGACCATTCGGTCGGTGGGAAACCTTGACCTTTTTTACTTCCTTCTAGGCTGTAGAAGAAATGAATGGAAAAGATATCAGTGGGAAAATGGTGTTCGTTGGTCGCGCACAGAAGAAGGTGGAACGCCAGGCAGAGCTGAAACGGAAATTTGAGCAACTGAAGCAGGAGAGAATCAGCCGGTATCAGGTAGAAAGAGCAGGGCCACGTCTGGATATGTGGTTTTATTTCTTCGTATGCGTGAAGAGTGGTTATCAATGTAAAATTACTATGGGTACTGCCCTGCTAGTACCTGATCTTTACGTGAACCTTAAGTAAAAGGGGGAACTTTGGGAAGGAGGACTCAGCACTGACCTCTAAGAACCAGCCATGTAAGAATGAAGTTTTTGTTTCATAAGTAGAGGTGGGAGAAAGCAGTTTAGTTGTATTTCAGTGTTTTTCAATGGTAGAAGTGCAGAATCAGTCGTATTTATATACCGCTTTTCAACAAAAAGTTCACAAAGCGGTTTACAGGCAATAAATAATTATAAAGTGAAATGGCTTCCTGTCCCAAAAGGGCTCACAGTCTAAAAAATAATGCTGTAACACCACCAGCAACAGTCTCTAAAAAAGACACTGTGCTGGGGTGAAGAGGACAGTTACTCTTCCCCTACTCCGTGTAAGAGGAACAGTGGAAGAGGAAGAGGGAAAGTGCCTCTTGCCCACTTAGCAAGGTTGAGCAGAAAGTTGTGATGTGTGTGTGTTGTGCAAAATTTACATTATAATTATAAATTATAATTGCCTTTAAACGTACACTAGGCAGGCGATATAGGTGGTATAGTATCAGCAGATGCAGCCCCGTCCCCAATTAAATAATGAATAAAAACCAGATAAAGTGGGCTGGATTTTGTTGCAGATTTGTGGTTTTTTAAACACAACTGAGCAATGCAGAAAGCTGTGATGTGTTTTTATTTCATGATCGCTGTTTTCTCCCATCTATCCGTATGGGACTCATCAGCTTAAGATTCAGGTTTTAATAAACTTGGCGCAATCCTAGCCCAGAGTAGAAGTTAGGCTGGCAAAGTTTGGCTGGCACAAAGGACACCGTCAAGTATGTTTGGACCACTCTCAGAGTCAGAGAGGCCAGCACACAGACGTGCGCCATCCTCCCTGACTCCAAGAGTGGCCCAAACGTGCTGTACAGTGGCCCTTGTGCCAGCTAAACTTTGTTGGCCTAACTGTGCCAGCCTAACTCCAGGTTACGATTACGCTGTCACTTCTTCGCCAGCAGTGAGGAGGAGCCTTCCTCTGCTAGTGTGCTCCTTTTTGCCTCTTCCTCTGGAAGCTACTTTTCCTATCCTTTTCCAGGAGCTTGGTAGGACACACCACAGCTGCCGCTTGCAAATGTCCCTTTTAAAACACACGTGCGCACACACAGAAGCAGCAAGAGAAGCCCTTTTGTCTTCCTTTTTTTCAGGTGAAAGGAACAGGTAGATTCCTGCCCTTCTTGTTAGATTTTTGCAGAAGGCAGCTGAAAGGCAGTTTCTGCAAAACCCCCAGATTTCAGGAGAAAAACCTACACATTTGTGAAGACTGGTAGTGAAGTCGTTTCTCTCCTTGGACGCTTGGCTTCTGCAGAGAAGGCCAGCCATGATTCACTGTATATTTCCTCTGCAGACCTATGGGAAGGGGGAAAGAAAACTACCCCCACAGAGAAGGATAGGGTAGGTGTTATCGCTTCTCATAACATTTTTGCAGGCCAGGCATGCTGCCTCAAGGCATCTTTTTCAAGTGCTTGGTTTCTGCAGCCAGCAGCCACTGTTCGCTAATGCCAGACATTCTGGGTAGGAATTCCCCTCTGTCCTTGCACAAGTTGGCTTATTAAAAACTGCATAAATAGGTTTATTTATTTGAAGAACTTATACCCCGCCTTTCCCCTGCCGAAGCAAATGCCCAAGGCGGCTTACAGAGAACAACAAAGTACAATGTAACGATAATAAGTAAACAAAACAAACATTTAACATTTAACAGGAACACAGCGAGAGTTCAAGAATGAAACAGGCCCCTATTCTCTTCATCAGGCCCTTTGGCGGGTGGGAGAACACACACGCACCACACACGCACGCATGAAACAAACTGACAGTATTCCAGAGGGCGGGCAGACAGCCAACCATCATCCAAAGGCCAGATGAAATTGGTATGATTTGAGCCCTCTCCAAAAGGCCATGAGAGAATGTGTAGTTCTTAATTCTTCTGGAAGGGTCAATGCATGGTTAGAAGTTCAATGTATCCCCGCTATCTGCAGATCCAGCATTCGCAGATCCAATCCACTGTGGATAATAATAATAATAATACTCGTATTTATATACCGCCTTCCTTAGGTCATCAGATTACTCTAATGACTGTAACTCAAGGCAGTTTACATGGGCAGACTTTATTCATAAACATGAAGGTTTTTACAATTTTTACAGAACGTTGTATCTTACAAGAACAACAACACAACCAGATGGATCTTTCTGGATTTAGTCTTCTTTCTAGCCGCACATTTGTCTTCTGCTGGCTGATAAGTGGCTTCTCTACTCCCACCAGAGAAGCAGCTGACCCAGCACACTCCCCCCTCTCACGAGGCAGCCAGAGACAGCTCAGCTTTTAATCAGCCG
>JAJKFI010036620.1:0-35544 GCA_029204185.1 Lerista edwardsae
AACAACAACAACAACAACAACAACAACAACAACAACAACAACAACAACAATGCTAGTATTTATATACCACCTTTCTTTGGCCATTAGATTGCTCCTCTGGCTTTTATTCAAGACAGTTTACATAGGCAGGATTTATTTCTCTAAACCCGCAAGGGTTTTTTACAAATTACAGAGAAGTTCTTGCTTTCAAGAACTACAACAACATACAGATGGAACTTTCGTGGTTTAGTCCTTTCTGGCCACATGCTTGCCTTCCTGCTGGCTGATAAACGGCTTCTCTGCTCCCACCGAAGAAACAGCTGGCCCAGCACAACTCCTCTCTCACAGGCAGCTGGAGACCGCTCTTATAAGTTGCAATTCTCAAGGTCTGCCGCTCACGGAAACTTCCGGTGCTCTTGAACCGGCAACCTTCGGATCTTATCTTCAGGCAAACAGAGGCTTTAACTCTCTCAACTAAACCTCCTGCCCTTATACTTTATAAGTAAAGTATTTTACTTTTACAAGTAAAATATACAGGCCAGTACTTTACTTTTGCTTGTGTCAAGGTTGGAAATAGGCTTTTTTCTTTCTGATTCACTTTGCTATTGGAAAATGGTTGAGAAACAACCCAGCTTATTGCTACATTCTCAGGAAAGCAGCAGGTTCTGAAGGCACAATGACAGCACTTCTGCCCATGACATCACTTCCAGTGAGTCCTGGACAGATTGAAAAGTGGGTCTGAAAAGTGGGTCTCAATGCTAAAAGGCTTGAGAATCACTGCCTTAACATATGATACTGAGGGTGCAATCCCAACCAGGAGTTAGGCCAGTACAGTCAGGGCAGCAAAGTTTGGCTGGCACAAAGTCCACTGTAAAGCGTGTTTGGACCACTCTCGGGGTCAGGGAGGATGGTGCACATCTGTATACTGGCCTCTCTGACTCTGAGAGTGGTCCAAACATACTTTATGGTTTGCTGGCCAAACCTTGCTGGCCTAACTGTGCCAGCCTAACTCCAGGCTAGGATTGCACCCTGAAAGATACACTGCCTCTACATGTGGAGGCTCATGAAGGTTCCTTTTAGCTAATGAAGGTCGTCATCATTAATTGCTGCTGATTGTCCTATCCTTCCTGCAATGTGGAAACTACTCTTTCTCTCTGTGTGTAACACAGCCAAAGCCACAACATGCCATCACAATTGCAGTGTCATCCAGAGCTCTGTTCCGGATGGAGGAAGAGCAGAAGATCTACAGTGAGCAAGGCGTGGAGGCCTATGTGAAGTACCAACTGGACCACGAGAACGAGCCCTTCCTGCCAGGGGCTGCCTTCCCTTTTGTCAAGGTCCATTCCTTCTCTGACATTTATATTGTTGACCTCCAGATGAAAGCACCAGAATTGTTTGAGGCAGGGCCAGCTCTAGCAGTGGCACGGTCCAATGTGGGGCAATCCTGAGGGGCCCCCAACCCTCCCTGCGGGGGCCCCCACTCACCAAGTAGAGCTCTGTTCGTGCCATCACATCACCACCAACTGCTTCCAGGTGGCCCATTTGGGGCTGTTCAGAGGCAGAGGCAGGTGGGAGAGTCAAGCTGCTCTGCTCGCCCCACTGACTTACAGCCCATCGAGATCCCAGCTGCAGCCATAGGCAATAAGCTCACCCTGCTAGTGCGGGACCCCCTGAAGCGCGGGGCCCGATGTGACGACATTGGTCACATTGGCTTAAAGCCGGCCCTGGTTTGAGGTTCAAGATACAGCAGGATAAAACAAAGGCCAGCTGTCACCTATTGATAGAGGTGGGAGAAAACTGAGATAACGAAATAAAAACATTATTTGTGGCTGCATCAGCAGATACTCTACTACCTATAGCACCAGCCCACTACACCTTTAAAGCAATTATAATTTATAATTATAATGTAAACGTTGAATTAAAACACAAAACACCACTTTCTGAACTGCTAACTTTCGAAAACACCAAAATCTGCGAAAAAAATAAAAACCATTTTCCTCCCACTTCTACCTATTGGTAATTTTGTGCTTATTGTCCAGGTTTTCTGCATGATGAAGGGAAACAGGCCTTGACTTGCAATTTATTTGTTCGGCGCCCCCGGGTAGGCGCTGGGGAGTTGGGGCAGATCCAAGCACATTGCATTGACCCAAAGGACACAATAGGATCGCGCCCTAAGTGTAATGGCCATAATAATGAAAAGCAACTAGCAAAATTAAAATTATACCTTTACATTACAACGTCATATAGACACATTCAGCATCAAACTGCATAGGTGTCTAGTAAGAGGATACCTGCCGTCTTTTACTTTCTTCTGACGGGCTTCCTTGTTATGTTTATTTCACGTATCTATAACCTAATGGATTGCTTTGAGAAAACAACAATGACTCTTGCACAATCATTGATGCAAATTACTTACTAAATTTAAAAAATGCTATAAACTATTCTGTTTTTAATCAGTGATTGCAAGCATTGATTTACCAGCTCTGTGTTCTTTAACCATTTTCTCCCACTGGTGCATTTTCACACCACCAGTAACAAGTGTAGTCATTTTGGCATTGCCCTTCCCCGGGTGTCGCTCAGTGCGGTTCGCCCCCACCCCTAGCGACACCCCTGGGGAGGGCTGCTCTTTGCAGATTTTTACCAATAACGCTGGGCAAGCGCTGTGGTGCTGGGAGTGCTCAACAGGGGAGCATGCAGCCACTGGAGAATTAAAAACAAGGCACAACGGAAACTTGCAGGAGTTGTGTGGATGTGGGGGGAATAGGGCCCACTGACCCAGGCAGTCTGAGACCATTGACAGTTCACCCATTTAATTGGCTTATTTAAGGGAGAGGTGCATGTGTTCTTGGCTTGGACCACTCTGCTATCTTTGACTCTTTAGGCCCTGGAAGCTGTCAACACTCAGCTGCGGGAGCACTATCCGGACAGCGAAGAACTCTTTGATATTGTCCTCATGACCAACAACCATGCTCAAGTGGGTGTCCGCCTGATTAACAGCATCAACCACTACGGTGAGTAATCAGAAGCTGTGACTCTGGACCAGATATACCCTAACAGCCGATGGGTTGTTTATCACCTGCCTGTTGAGAACCATCCTTCATGGTATAAATATAAATAACTCACCATGCCGTTGGGAATGTCTTCCAAGCCAAGGGTCTCTGCCGGTGGTCCATACCCACAAGGTTTCTCAGAAACTGATGCAAGGTAACCAATCCAAGACAAAGAAGCTAGTTAAAGTATTTGCCTAAATCAGTGGTACTGAACCTGTGGGTCGGGACCCCCATAAGGATCACAAGCTCTTTTCCAGGGGGTCGCAAAGAGCGTGGGACATCCAACTTAAAAAGCTGGGCACCATCATCTTGGAAGCTTCATTTTGGTTAGGGAGAAGGTGTCCCCATTAAACTGTCCAAACACACCCCATTACTTCCTTTCCCTCCCTAGCCCATCCCTACTACTGACTGACCAGCACCGGGGATCCGAGCAGTGGTGTACCTAAGCCATCTGGCACCCGGAGCATAGTATTTTTTAAGAACCACCACCAGGGGTCTCAGAACGTTTCAGAAAGGCACTTCCAGTTTTCAGTGAGGTCCGGACAAGGCTGCATTTCTGAGATCTTCTGAGAAGGCCTCAGAAGTCCGCTTTTTTTGCCTCGGATCAATGTACCCGGGTGTGGTTCCCGAGTCAAGGTATCCTCCCTGCTCCCTAGCTATACCATTGGATTCAGGAGGGTCACAGACAGTAGTGGGATTCAGGGGGTTCTCCCAGGTTCTATGGTATGGTTGTTAAATGGCCGGGCCCCGCCCACTCGCTTACCTTGGCTGGCTTCAGGTTTTTTTTTGCTCCGGCTATGACGTCATAGAACCGGTTGTTAATTGTACATATCTTTACACACAATGTATGTTCATGCTAATTAGGGCTTAATGAGTTTGGGGTGTGTGTGGTAATATTTATGAAGGTTAGTTACACATGCGCAGTTTGCTTTTTTTCAAGGCTACCCTGTTATGTTACCCTGTTATCTCATTCTGAGGAGCTGAGGAATAGTTTCGTTTCTTCTCGCCAAGCCTTTGGTTTATCAGTTTTGGAATGTGCATGAGTCACGACCCCTTTGTGCCTTGTTAGTAGAAGCACAAGCTGGTGAATAATTCTACTCAGCAAAGCCACTCTTTGCACCAGCTACTTGCTCCAAATTACAGGCTTTATGTTCTTAGCGTCTGTGCCCCAAATCACGGAGTTATAATTTGTACCCCACACTAGCGTGGCTAGTAAGAACTCACACCAAAGTAGGGAGAGAAGCAAAGAGTTTTATTACCCTTGCACAAATGGGTGATCCCTCATCCCAGCCTACTCAGGAAAGTGGTGCACCCGACACATTCTCACATTAGCACTTATACTTTTTTGGTTGGCACACAGGCCAAAATGTAACTTTCTTCTAAGGTTTCTGCACAGACCTTCTTGTCTAAACTGGATTCAGCGAGCTCCCTGTGTCTACATCTTGGAGTTGTAATAACTCACTGAAATGTCCTGCTTCAGCACATTCCCCAGGGAGAGGGAGAAACTTACATTTGAACTTACAAGATGGTGTTTCTTTGGCTACACAGGGTGCAGATGTGCCTGTCTGCGGATGTCAGGACAGCTCATCATCCTTCAGCTGATTGTGCTCTCCTTGGCTATTTCCTACCCTTTCATATTCATCTTTATTACAGTCATAGACTAGCATAAAATATAAATATATAGCATGGAAAACATAACATACAAGGGATTTCGGTTTAGTAGTACGAAAGGCTTTAACTAAAACAATCCTTAATTACTCAGTATTAAAATTAAGTTAAAACAACAAAAATAGACATAAAACTAGGAACTATTACTTTACTCCGTCATTGCTGGTTTGTCAAGCCTGCTCTAAAATTGGCTTACATAGATATAATTTCCAGTAAATTCAAATTGGGCCGTTGCTCATTATTATTTAATAAATAAATAAATATTTTCTTCCGAATAGCAATGGCCTTCGAGCCAAACTTGGCAACTGTATAAGTAACTCCCGGATTACTATCAGATGGCAATATATCAGTACCATTTCGATTTGAAGAGTTGGGTAATGTTTTTATCAAAGGGATTATAGCAGAGTTCCGAAGGTCTCTGTAGAATGAGCAGTGATAAAGAGTGTGGCTCTCTTTGTCTCCCTTCCAGATCTCTTCATCGAGAGGTTTTGCATGACAGGTGGGAATAGTCCCATTGACTACCTGAAGGCCTACCATACCAACTTGTACCTGTCGTCTGACTCTGAGAAAGTGAGTGAGGCCATAGAAGAGGGTGAGTGATTATGTTGGTTGACCTTTGAGTGGAGAAAAGAGGAAAGGCTGGATGTGAAAGGGAAAAGAGGAAAGGCTGGATGTGAAATCAGCTGTTGGAAAGGAATTCTAGGTGTGCAGGAGGCACCTGTAGACTAACTGTCATGGATTGCTTCCTCAAGGAAAGCTGGGTATTGTAGTTCTCTCCAAGTTGTGTTGGCCAGGTGGGTTCTCCAGCATTAGTAGTGCTAACAGGAATAGCATTGCTGAAGGAACAGGGGCAAGTTGCTCCTTATCATGTCTTGTCATGGGGTAAGAGGCCTGTGCTTCGGAGGCAGGTTCTGACCTCTTGATCAGAGAAGCCAATTCAGGTAAGGATTACGGTGGGCCCTTCCTATCCGTGGGCTTGGCGACCCACAACACGGCCCATCAAGCATTTTGAAATGTGCACCACCTTTAAAAGCTTAGAAAGCAGGAGGGGTTGTGTGGAGGGGACATCTTGGAAGAAAAAGGGAAGACTCATCTGGGGGGCTTAGCAAACCCCCCAGAGGACTAGAGGAGGAAATGCCTCTAGTCCTTTTGCTTCCTCCCTCCCTCCCTCTTACAAGGCATTGCTGCAGCCACCATCTTCAGCCCCAGCAGGGACGTGCAAGTCTTCGAGAACCAGCTCCGTGTGGCATTTGACGGGGATGCTGTCCTTTTTTCTGACGAGTCTGAGCAAATTGTGAAGGCTCACGGTCTTGACAAGTTCTTTGAGCATGAGAAGACGTATGAGAACAAACCTCTGGCTCAGGTATGGTTGACAGTATGGGGTAAAGTATCATGCGGATGGGGAGGGTGTCGTGATGGCCGCCAGTTGGTTGAGCTCAGGAGATGGTCATTGCTGGCTGGCTTTTTAGTGCAGTGGCATAGCTAAGGCACCTGCTGCATGGAGCAAAGAAGATTTTGTAGCTCCACCCTTCCACGATGAAATCAAATTCAGAGTGCAATCCTAACCTGGAGTTAGGCCGGCACCGTTAGGCCAGCAAAGTTTGGCCGACACAAGGGCCACCGTAAAGCGCCATTTGACCACTCGGGCAGCGCAATCCTAGCGTGCCCCTTGTGTCGATGCGACATCATCGCGTCAACGCAAGGAGTGGGTGCCGAGCAGCACCCCTGCATTGGCGCTCCAACTCTGAAGCCGACGCTCCTCACAGCATTGGCTTCAGAGCGCCGACGGAGAGCCTCCCTTGCGCCGATTGAAGATGGTCGGCGCAAGGGATTCTCTGTCCCGTTTTGGGACAGGGATTGGGGGGGGGAGGCAGTTGGCGGGACTTGGGCGGGACCTGAGTGGGCTTGGGAGATGACCAAACGGCCACATCCTAAGCCCATCAGCGAGGCCACACAGCCCCAATTCAGGCCGCAAGGTCTCCTAGGATCTACACCCACTCTTTAGCAGGTGCAGATCTGAGGAGCACATGGGGAGGTTGGAGCTCCCCCTACAGCAAGGGAGCGCATGCTCCCTTGCCGCGGGGAGGCTCCACCCATCCTAAGCAGTGCTGGATATGGCGCTGGCCCATCGGCCTTGCCAGTCCAGCGCTACTTAGGATTGTGCCCTCAGAGTCAGGGAGGATGGTGCACATATCCGTGCCGGCCTCTCTGATTCCACACATATGTTTGGAATGTATGTGGTCCAAACATACATTGTTCCTCGGGCCTGCCAAACTTTGCTGGCCTAAATGTGCTGGCCTAACTCCAGGTTAGGATTGCGCTCTCAGTTTATTAAGCAAATTAAAAAAAAAACATTTTCTGGTTAATTGGCTGTAACGTTTGATAAACTACAGATATTCCAACGCAGTTTGTTTCATTGTTTGTTTCATTCAGTGACATCTCTACAGGGAGGGCAGAGCTCTAAGTTTTGCAAGGAGCCTGACCCTGTCATGTAACTCCCTCCTCTCCCTTGCTGCTGTAGCCAGTAAGCAACGCCAAGATGTTGCTGTTCCCTGTGAGGATTGGCTAAAACGGTGCAGGAAAGGAGTGATTTCCACGGCAAGGTAAGGCTTCTTGCAAAACTTAGAGCTCTGCCCTCCCTGTAGAGACGCCACTGGTTGTATTCAGCATTAAATTACCTTTCCAATGACATTAGTGGATAAAGTGAGAAGGGCCTTTGGGACTGGGCCCTGAGAGTGGGAAGGAAGCTCTCACTAACCATCTCTGTTTCCTTGTCCAGGGGCCACTGAAGGGCTTCTTGGAAGCTCTTGGGAAGCTTCAGAAGAAGTTCTATGCCAAGGGCCTGCGCCTGGAATGCCCCATCCGCACCTATCTGGTCACAGCCCGGAGCGCTGCCAGTTCTGGGGCTCGAGCCCTAAAGACTCTCCGGAGCTGGGGACTAGAAACCGATGAAGCACTTTTCCTGGCCGGTGCCCCCAAAGGACCCATGCTGGAGAAGATCCGGCCACACATCTTCTTCGATGACCAAATGTTCCACGTGGAGGGGGCAAAGGAGATGGGCACCATTGCTGCCCACGTCCCTTATGGGGTGGCCCAGAGGCACAGGCGCACCGCACAGGGGAAACAAACTCAGAACAGCAAGTAGCATCCGACGGCAGGACTGGGCTCAACTAGCCTTTAATACACAGAGATTGGTATCTCAGTTGTGGGGTGAGAAGTGTGGAGCATCTTCCGTCACTAGAGCCAAAGGGACTGACATGGCAGGTGTCTTGTCTGAGTGGGGTATCCGGGGAAAGCCTTCTTCTGCCTGTCTGCTTTGCACTTTATGGAAATCCACTTCGGTTTCATACTTCTGTGCCCATCTCACCTCCACGTATTTTCTTGTGTGCAGTTTTCAGGAGGTGGTCCTCAATTCCAGTCCCATTGTCTATTCACAATGCTTCCAGATCAATCATCACCTGCACCGGTTTGGCTCCTGGACAAAAACAGCATTCGCTAGAGAGATGCAAAATTCCGCATTGTGGAAAAGAAAGCTCAGCTGTCACCATCTTTCTTTCTTTGCTTTTAAGGGCAATTTCTAGTTCTTGCGATTGCAGAGCTAAGCTTGAAAACATGTGGGGGACGTCAAGCAAAACCTCTAGAACCAGAAGCTTCAGAGAACAGGCCTGGCTCTGGAGAAGATGCCATTTGGGTGTTGGATGAACCCCCAAAGGCACAAAAGGAGCCAGCGGCATAGCTTTGACATTATGACATCATGTGATATCATTTCCGGGTTTGAAGGAGAAGGTAGGGGCTTCGCAACGTGGCTGCCGCTTCCAGTCCTTCTCCAGCAGCTTGCTAGTCTACTTTTTGCTTCTTCTGAGCTGCTGTAGGCCCCTGAGCATAGTGCTATGCTTGGAGATTTGCAGTGGCTCAGTGGAAGCTGCGAATCAGCCAGGAAGCTGCAGCTCAGTGGCGCCCCTCTTCAAACGGTGCCCAGGGTATGAGCTCTACCGGCCATACTGTAGATATGCCACTGGCTGCAGCCCCAAAAGCACTGCCCTTCTTTGCTGATAGCACCCATAAAGGTCGCAAGCAGCACGTGTGAATTCTTGGCTTGCACAGCACCCTCCCCCCCCAACTTCTTCTGCTTTAATGGACAGGTCTGACCCTGGTGTCTGAGATTTTGAGCAAAACACTGCCTCCTTGTCACATCAAATGCGCGTTTTGCATGGCTCCTTGTCATATCGGATGCTGGACCTTTAAACCAATGTTGCCCCTGCCACCTCCACCTCCTCTGCTGGTAAATTTTGATGTACAGGAGCTCATCACAACATTCCCCCCCATAGCTCCAGCCCCTTAGCCACAACCCATGAAGACTATACGTAGACAGAAGGGGTGCAGTATGTATTGGTGATATATTGGTGATGTATTGGTGATGCATTGGAGCCATAGCACGGCGCATAAACAGTCCCCACCCACTCACCATCAGAGCCCTCAGGACAGCGATGGCAACATGCCTGCACTACTGCTATGCGACAGCAACCTCTGACAGCAAAATCAGTTTCACATTTCTTCATTCTTTTTTCTCACTTATTTGTAACTTATGATACTCCACTTAAGCAATTCATAACGTCTACGTTTAAAGTAAACTTCATTTGTTTCAGCCCATTTAAAGCTCTAGCTCAGTGGTTCTCAAACATCTTAGCACCATGGCCCACTTTTTGCAATGACCGTCTGTCTGCGACCCACCAGAAATGACGTTGTGGGCGGCAGTACCGTCATTGCGATGCTGGAGCCACCTGCTGTCCTGGGAATGCCGCTATAAATTGGGTTATTTCTCAGCCATTTTCCAATCGCAAAGTGAATCAGAAAGAAATAGCCTATGTTTAACCTTGACACAAGCAAAACAACCACACAGGCCTCCCTTTTTCCAGTATTTTCAATATTTTCAATATGGCTGCTCCAGGTCCTTCACGACCCACTTGAAATTGGCTCGTGACCCAGTGGTTTGGGAACCACTGGTCTAGCTCATTTCATCCCGAACTCTTGGAGTGAGTTATAGTAGTTTACAGTAGATCAAAAATATAGGGAGAGAAAAGATTGAATTTTTTTTAAAATCCTAGAAATATCCCATAAACATACATATTAGACTGCCAACCTATGCATGTTTACTCAGAAATGTCACTGAGTTGAATTAGAACTTACTCTGGGATTAAATTGCATAGATTTATAGCCTTACTGTAACATGATTTGCAGACTGTCGCTCAGGTAGCCTTTGGGAAAGGTTACTGCCTAGATTAGAATTGACATACGCCCCAAGGCAAATGTCTCAGTTTGCCCCTTCTGACCTGGATGCTTCTTCTCAGCCTTTGAAGGTCCTTTGAAGGAAGTTTTGAAGGCAGCACCTGAGTTCTCCCACGGATGACATCAAAACTGAGGAAGTTCTTGATCCTTCTTCCCCCTCATCCACACTCTTCCTCCCTCTGCTTCCTGAATTTGAAGAGGGGAATGGAACCGAATAAAACGTCAAAAGGAGATGGGGCGGGAATAGAAGCAGAGTAAGCTATGCAAAATACATATACATGCTATTTGCTACTCTGGGCCAGATCTATTTGTTATCTAGGCCAGATGGCTTTCCTTGACACACAAGACTTGCCCCCACTTTCCCAGTCTGTTTCCCCAACATAAAATGGTTTCCAGCCAGGCTGATTCAGGAACAAGAATGGGGAAGTTAGATGCTTTTGTGCTAATTTGGTTTTGGCCAAAGTGTTGCCTACAGGGTTCAATATGGAGCAGGCCCCTCTTTCTTCGCTAAGCAATAGAGATCCACTCTGGTCTTTGCAGGGTGGTGAGAGAGCGAGCGAGAGAGAGCGCATGGTTTCTCTGGACAGGGCTGGTGTGATGTCCTACCTCACAGGGTTGTTGTGAGGAGACGATTGTGCATGTACGTACACACACACACACACACACACACACACACACACACACACACTCAATCAATCAATCAATCAATCAATCAATCAATCAATCACATACCACATTCTGAGATTTTCAGAGAACAGGCCAGCTATAAATGTGATCAATAAACTGAATCTGAAAACTGCCACTCCCAAGCGCTCCTTCTTGCTTGTCATGTTTTATTTTTCTCTGCACAATCAATCAATAGTATTTATATACCGCTTTTCAACACAAAACAACACCAGGGGTGTGGTGGCACTGTGGGTTAAACTGCCGAGCTGCTGACCGGAAGGTTGGTAGTTCAAGACCACACAATGGAGTGAGCTCCCGTCGCTTGTCCCAGCTCCTGCCAACCTAGCAGTTCGAAAGCACCTAAAAATGCCAGTAGATAAATAGGGACCACTTCGGTGGGAAGGTAATGGCGTTCCGTGTGCTACGGTGTATAATCATGCCAGCCACATGACCACGGAAGCTTGTCCTTGGACAAAACGCCGGCTCTACAGGCTTAGAAATGGAGGTGAGCACCGCCCCCTCCAGTCGGTCACGACTAGACCATTCGGTCATGGGGAAACCTTTACCTTTCAACACAAAGTTCACCAAGCGGTTTACAGGCAAATAATGGCTCCTTACTGCCTTACAGGCAAAGCTAAATGGCTCCTTGTCCCAAAAGGGCTCACAATCTAAAAAATGCAGAACACCACCCGCAACAGCCACTGGAAAAGACAGGCGGAAGGGTGAAGAGGAATAATTGCTCTCCCCCTGCTAAATCTAAGAGGAGCACCACCTGAAAAAGTGCCTTTGGCACAGCTTCAGATGGTCCTTTTAAATAATGTTGCTACCATTTCAAATGGCTGTTGCGATTGAATGCTCATAGCCTGCACTGGGGATGATCTATCTCACTGGGGAGTTCCTCCCTGGAACTATGTGTCAAATGCCACCCACCACCAACCCCGTTCCCCCACCAGAATGCCAGTCTCCTCCTGCTCCTCCGCCTTGAAATTGAACAGAAGAGGATAAAGGAATGGAAGAAGAACCATCATAAAAACATAAGAAGAGTCCTGCTGGATCAGGCCAAAGGTCCATCTAATCCTACTTCCTGCATCTCACAGTGGCCCCCTAGAAGCCTCAGGGAGCACTGAAGACAACCATTTGCCTGAATCCTGTTCTCAGTTCCTTACACCTGGCATTCTGAGGCAGCCTATTTCTATAAGCAGGAGGTTGCGGTACCCATCATGGCCTGTAACCTGTGATGGACTCTTCTTCTCGAAATCTGTACAATCCCAACCAGGCCAGACACCATCGCCACCTCCTGTGGCAAGGAGTTCCACAGACTAATTACACTCTGGGTAAAGAAGCATTTTCTTTTCAAGAAAGGAGAGAAAGGAAAGGTCAAGGGAGTGGCAACAGGAAGCATGTCTCTTGTTGTCCTGTGTGCCCCCTGAGGCACCCGATGGGCAAACCGTAAGACTCAGGAAGTTGGACTAGATGGGCCTTTGACCTGATCTGGGGGAGGCTCTTCTGATGTTTTTTATGTCACAGAGAGAAGAGTGGCCTGAGACACTGTTGCCCCCTCTCCTTCACACTTCCTCTTACACCCCATTCCCTGCTTCCTCCCCAAATCCAAGGAGCAGGGAGTGATGTTCCTACCAATCTTAACAAAGCCCAGCCCTTCTGTGTGTGGGACTAATTGATTCCCCCCACTCTGCTAACAAGATTTAGGGCACAATCCGGACCCCAATATGTTCTGTTAGGGGTGTTCCAAAAGGTTGTCATATGTCAGAAGGGGGTCCCAGTGCCAAAAATAAATAAATTGGGAACTACTGAGATAGAGGGACACCCAGCAACCGCTTTTGTGGGAGAGGCAATGGTGCGATGGGTGGTCCTGCCACCGAATTTTCTGCTGTCTTTACAGCACTTCCTCCTTGAAACTACAGAGCGCACAAAAGCCACTGCTTTTGCTGCCAAGGCTGGCGAAATGCCTTTCGGCCCAGGGTAAAATGTCACGAGTCTGTTTATTGGGAAAAGCGGTCTCCCGTCTCCACAGAAGTATTTGAATCCCACCCAAGGCCTGCCTATTTTTAGGCCCGCTAAATTTAGGAATTGCACTCCGTATTTCTAAGGAGCACGTAGCGCTGTCCTCTCCAGCTACAGAGAAGCCATGAAAAGCGGAAGCTTGCTCCTCCTCCTCCTTCCAGGGCTGCCACAATTCGGAGGTCATTGACATCTCTTTTTGTTAACTGAATGCGATACTTTTCCAACTTAGCTGTGTTCCAGGGAACCCACTGAGTGATGGGTGAGGAGACAAAAGAAAATATTTCTTTACCCAGTGGGTAATTAATCTGTGGAACTCCTTGCCATGGGATGTGGTGATGGCATCTGGCCTAGATGCCTTTTCAAAGGGAATTGGCCAGATTGATGGAAGAAAGATCCATCGCAAGTTACAAGCCATGATGAAGGGGAGCCTCCGCAGGAGAAGGAACGGGGGCGTGAAGCCACCAGCACCTCCAACCTGGGAGTGATGTCACCATGTCATGTGACGTTGTCATGTGACATGGTGACATCACTGCCCCAGGCTTCTGATGATGGTGCGGGAGTAGGGAGAGCACCACCCTTGCTATGGCACTGGTCTGCAGAAGTGGCAGCTGCATTGCTGGCAATTTCTGGGCACTGCATTCCTTCGACTGTGCCCACTATTTATAGATGAACTGATTCATGCCTTTGCTGCTGGGGGAGTGGGAAAAACGTTGCACCGGAGTTGGAAAAGACTCCTCCAAGGCACAGGAATCAATATTGGCCTCCTCTTCTCAGGGGTTCCATCCCGCCCAACAAAACAACCAGCCATTGCTCCTTCTACACATTAGCCAAGGGCACTTCCAGGTGAACTCTTTGTGAACTCTTTTGGCACTAGCCAAGGGTTAACTCTTTGTCACTGCAACCAACCCCACAGAAACTATGGGACGACATGGCCATATGTGACTGAGAGCGCAATCCCAAACTAGAGTTAGACTGGCACAGTTAGGCCAGCAAAGTTTGGCCGGCACAAGGGCCACTGTAAAGTGCATTTGGACCACTCTCAGAGGATAGTGCACGTCTGTGTGCTGGCCTCTGACTCCAAGAGTGAGTGGTCCACATACTTTACGGTGGACCTTGTGCCGGCCAGACTTTACTTTATTTACCTCATATTTACCTCAGAAATTTACCTCAGAATGCCAGATACAAGGGAGTGGCGTTTGGACCATTATTGGAGTCAGGGAGGATGGCGCACGTCTGTGTGCTGGCCTCTCTGACTCTGAGAGTGGTCCAAAAATCCTTTATGCTGTCCTGTGTGTTGGCCAGACTTTGCTGGCTTTGTCACCCCTGCTAACTGGGCAGGAGGCACTTTTTCCAATGGTGTTCCTCTTATATTTAGCAGTACAGGGGGAGAGTAATTGTCTCTTTTTACCCCTGCGCAGTGTCTCTCTAGTGGCTGTTGCTGATGGTTTTTTGCATATTTTTAGATTGTGAGTCCTTTTGGGACAGGGAGCCATTTAACTGTATTATTATTATTATTATTATTATTATTATTATTATTATTATTATTATTATTATTATTAGCCTGTAAACCGCTTTGTGAACTCTGTGTTGAAAAGTGGTATATAAATACTGTTGATTGATTGTTGATTTATGCCAGCCTAACTCCGTTTAGCATTGTGCCCTCAGGCTATCAAGCCGGCTTAACTTAGTTTAGGGTTGCGCCCTTAGGCCAGCATAAGCTAAGCCACCAAAGTTTGGCCAGCACACGGGCCACCATAAAGCGTGGACCACTCTCGGAGTCTGGGAGGATGGCTCATGTCTGTGTGCTGGCCTCTCTGACTCAAAGAGTGGTCCAAACATACTTTACAGTGGCCCTTGTGCTGGCCAAACTGTGCTGGCTTAGCTTATGCCGGCCTAACTCAGTTTAGGATTGCGCCCTAAATCAAATGGCAATTGTTGGGGGAGGAAGTGCGGGTTGTCTCCTATATAAAATAAAGTATTTGACTTGCATTAGACTTTTGGTTAATGTTAAGGTGAGGACTGAACACATGCGTACAGTATTCAAAGATATACAAAGTATACAATATTCAAAGGCACAAGTGTTAATTTTAAATATTTGGCTATTAACTCCCTGTTTTATGTGTGCAAATGTTATCTATTACTTTTAAGAGGAAAAGGAACGAAACCGCAGGTGTCCAAAGGATTCTGGGCAGACATTTAAGCAATGAAAAACACACCGTAAATAATTAACATGAAAAATATGGAACCAAAAAAAGAAGGCAGCTAAAAACCGTCAAAAGTTAATGCTTTATTTTCCTGCGAGGCAAGACTGCCAGAGTGTACAAAACGAAAACAGGTTTGCTTTCATTAATCATTTAGCCAGCCCTCTTCTTGGGCTCATTAGTTGTGCCAAACCCTACAGGGGTGTTCCTAGGGCATGCTGGATAGTGATGCCATGACATCACTTCCTGGATCTAGCTGCTGCCCCCATCTTTCTCCTTTGGAGGGGCTCATTGAGCCACCAAAACACAAGGAGTTGGTTGTGGCCTCCACAGACCTGAGACCACAGCTGCTGCTGCTGCTTCTCCCACCACAACCATCTTGGCTGGGCCTCATGTGGCACCCTCTTCGAGCCTGGGGAGCTGCAAAATCCTCACAAAAAAAACGACCACCAAGAGAAACTGAGGAGGTATATTTTGTACTGTAAGCACTTTGGGGCAGAGCCCTGCCCCCTTGCACTTTGAAAAGCACAATGTACACTATTGGCACGACATAAATGATCAATATGAGTATTTACACCAGAACCAGTGGTTTTAAATCATTTTTGCTATCATGCCTTCTTCCTAACAAGTTTGAGAAGGACACACTGTGTGGGCGCAATCCTAACCTGGAGTTAAGGTGGCAAGAGTTAGGCCAGCAGAGTTTGGCCAGCACAAGGGCCACCGTAAAGTGCGTTTGGACCACTCTCAGAGTCATGTCTGAGACGGTGCATGTCTGTGTGCTGGCTTTTTTGACTCCGAGAATGGTTCAAATGCACTTTGCAGTGTCCCTTGAGCCAGCCCAACTTTGCTGGCCTAACTGTGCCGGCCTAACTCCAGGTTAGGATTGCAAATAGCCCTGGCTATGTGACCATACTTGAGTTTGGGAATTCACAATAGCTGCCACAAGGGGGCTCTTGTGGGCCACCAGAGAATCAAAACGAACTTGGCTAATGCCCCGTCTTCCAGACAATGCAAACATTATTCCTGCTCCCAAACTTCCACCAGAAAATTAAGAAAGACAAGAAAGAGCTGAGAAAATGGAGATAAAAGGAGTGTGCAGCAGTGGTTTGAAGAAGGCATGTTCTGGGCTAAAGATGATTAGGAAAAGGGATAGAAAATAAACATTCCAGTAGCAGAGTCCCCTTATATGGGGATGCAGTCATGCAACCCCGCAGCAGCAGCAGCAGCAGCAGCAGCAGCAGCAGCAGCAGCAGCAACAACAACAACAACAAAACAAAAACAAAAGCTGGAAGAGATGCAGAGGAGGGCAAAGAAAATCAATTAGTGGGTTGGAAAAGAGGCTTAGAAAAGAGGAGAGACAGGATATTGGTTTATAAGTGGCATATACATGGCAACCCCAACTGTATTAATGTCATTTTATCATACATCTATCTAACCATCACTACAGTGGCCTCTCTTTATCCGCGGGCTCGGCATCGTGGCTTGGAGTATCCGGGGATCTCTGCTCCACAGTTTCCTGCAGTTTACCTATCTTCCTTCCTGCGACGACAGTGCTGAAGTCAGATCTACGAGCAGATGGAAGTCTTATGTTGCAAACAAAACTAATACAGACACGCCCTGGTATCCACTGATTCAGTATCCACGGTTTCAGTTATCCACAGATATAATGGAAACTGCGGGTGCAATCCTAACCTGGAATTAGGCCGGCACAGTTAGGCTAGCCAAGTTTGGCTAGCACCAGGGCCACTGTAAATCGCATTTGGACCACTCTCAGAGTCAGGGAGGATGGCACAGTCTATGTGCTGGCCTCTCTAACTCTGATAGAGGTCAGAGGGATACTTTATGTTGTTCCTTGTACCAGCCAAACTTGGCTGGCCTAACTGTACTGGCCTAACTCCAGGTTAGGATTGCACTCTGGGATGCCTATTAAAAAGATCGGGGAACATTAAACAAATCTTTTTTTTTTTACCTTACTGAGGGAAAACCACTGATGTTCCCCTGTCTTTAAAAAGGCTGGGATACATGGAACCCCAGTGTCCACGATGGGGTTCGGAACGGAACCCCAGCGGATACTGGGGAATGCCTGAACACAACCTGTTCCCAAGCTGCCAGACTTCCGAATCTCTCATGTCCAGCAATAAAGCTCTCCTTAAATGAGCTGGTCCATGCTTAAATTTCTTGTCCATGCGTTTAAATTTCTTGTCCATGAGCTTAAATTTCTTGTCCATGTAGTCTGCTCATTGTGCACTGGCAACACATTTGTCAGTGGTTTTATCCCCACTACACCCTCCCTCCGCCTCCGCGAACGTAGTACGTAAATGCGTCCGTCTGGCTGACTATCTTAACTGGGGCTTATTTTGGGGAGTACGGCTTCTATTACAAGCATCCTGAAAAATCATGCTATTTTCCGGGTAGGTCTTATTTTGGGGGAAATAGGGTATATATGATCTTTAAGTATGACAAGTGTCGTCCAAATCTAAGAATGTGAGGATCAACTTTGCTGGCCAAACTTTGCTGGCTTAAATTATGCCACCCAAACTCCAGTTTAGGATTGCGCTGGAAGTGTGATGATTTGACATGGAATAACCCCACTTTTACTTCTGGAAAACACCAAACCCGCAACAAACAAACATGTTTTCTCCAGACATATCATGTAGCGGGTACGCGGGGGTACGTGAGTACCCATTCCTAGGATTAGGGCTGGCCCCGCCCATTCGCCCGCCCACTCGTTGACTCCGTCAGTGCTCTGTTCCGCCCCTGCAACGTTTGAGTTGCCTGCACGTTCTCAGAGCCAGGCAGGCAGGCAGCGGAGTGAGGGAGACCAATGGCGGCAGCAGCGTGAGCAGGTAGGCTGCCTGGGGCTCCCTCCCGAGAAGGCGCGGGGGTTCCTGGGGGGGAATCGGTAGCCCACACGGCAGCCCTGGAGAAGGCCCGGGACTCCCAGGCCTACTCCCGGGCCGCTGCACGGCCTACCAAGGAGGCGCGGTGGTTCCTGGGTTCCGACTATGACCTCACTTCCGGTGGGCGGGCCCCGACGCAAGTGCCAATCAAAAGTGAGTACCTGTTGCTAAATCATTTAGATGCCATTACTGGTTTTCTCCCACTTCTCCCAATTACACAAATTATTCTGCAGCCACGCAAATAATGCCGTACGCTTTTCTCTTCAAAAGTGCATTAAAGTTGCATTGTTGAAATGTGCATTCAGTTTGCATTTGCAAAAAGTGCATTACACGATCGGTGTTTGGGGCACGGTGGAGAATTGTTGCATTCTGCGGTATTTTCTGGCCGCTCTCCGGGAGGGTGTGGGCGGCGACGGGGCGGTCCGTCTCGCGGGCTGCCCTCCTCCCGGGCGCGAGGCTCGCTCCTCCGGCCGCCGGGTGCCGCTCGATCCCAGCAAACCCTCGCGGCGGCGGCTGCAGCTCGCGTGTCTGCCGCGCCGCCTCCCTCGCCCTCGCCCTTTACGCGCGCCTATAAAGGGACCCGGGCGTGCAGCGCTACCCCCTCTCTGCTCGCAGCCTCGGAGGAGGGAAGAAGGCAAGAAGGGCATTAAAAAAACCCCAAATAAAAAAAAAACCCTTTAAAAATAGCAAAAAAAGAGCAAAAAGGAAAAAAATTAACGGTAATCAGCTGGAGGAGGCGGAGGAGGGTAATGAAGAAGGAGTCCTAGTTGAATTAATAGCTCAGAAGGGCTCGGACGCCGCTTGCGCTCGCTGCACGCTTGCCTGTCGCCTGCTTGCCTTGCAACCGCTCCCCACCCCTTCCCGGGTCTTGCTGGGCTTGGGTCTGCCGCCCCCTAAAAAGCCCCGCCTGCGATCCCGTTTAAAACCGGATCTTTGCAGCCCCCCTCCCATTTCTAGATTCCCTTTGCTGGCCCACGTGCGGCTAGCAAACGCCCCCCCTCCAACTTCCTTCTCCTTAAATCCAGATTCCCCCAACGCCCCTTCCTTTTTTGCAATACCTTCTCCCCCGCACCCCGTCCCTGTATTTCTTTTTCTGCACGTGTCTTTTTTTCCCGACTATCCTCCCCGATTTCTTTTTCGCCTGGACACGTTCTTAACAGCGCCCCGAGCTATAACGTCTTCGCGGCCTTGTAAATGAAGGAATTCAAAACCAAAAGCAAAAATAAAAAAAGACCGTAATACCTTTTAATTCTCTGCCTTCAGAGGAACCCGGGCGTCTCTTAGGTATTGCATCAGGCAAAAAGCCACAAACGAATGTATGAAATAGAGTTTATTTATTTTTTCAAAGTTATTTTTTTAAGCTGAGAGCTAAAGGGGGGGGAATTAAACCCACAGTGTTAAATTGCTACTTTAAAATAAGATCCCTAGTTGCATTTATTTTTTCTTTGCACGGGGAGAGTGCGTAAGGGACTTGAGAAACTTATTTATTTTAGCCGGTGGCACTGGAAGTTTTGTGTTTAAAATATTTTACGGGCTTTTCAGTGTCTTCATTTTAGTCTGTGGGGCTAATATCTAATAATCTAATAATAAATAATATAATCTAAATAATAAATAAATAATAAAATCTAATAATAAATAAATAAACAAACAGGGTCTTCCACCCTGTTCTGCCCCTTTTTGAAATTTGCACTGTTACTTTTACGTCGGCTGCTCTTCCTCATTTTTCCTATGTAGAGGGCTTTCTTCAACAGCTCTCTCTGCCTTTTCTTCTGTCTTCCAACTCCTCCATAAACTTCGTTTAAGGGATTTAAAAACTATTTTTAAAAAATTAATACTTGACGCCCGTGCGGAAGAGTAGAAGAAGATGAACGCAGCTGCCAGTAGCTACCCCATGGCCTCGCTGTACGTGGGCGATCTGCACCCTGATGTCACGGAGGCCATGCTCTACGAGAAGTTCAGCCCTGCCGGTCCGGTGCTTTCCATCCGGGTCTGCAGAGATATGATCACAAGGCGCTCACTGGGGTACGCGTACGTGAACTTCCAGCAGCCAGCTGATGGTGAGTGTTTTGGTGCTTGAGTGGGGCACGTCCAGATTAATTCCTGTTTCCTATTACAGCAAGTTCTCCCTTAAAGTTGTCGGTAGGTTCTTGGAAACTGCAGCTTTCAGCAAAACAACTTACAGCTAAACCAATTTTACTCTAGGCCGGTGTTATCCAGACGGGGTCGGGACCCACTCGGTGGGTCGCAGAAAGCTGGGATCAGCCATCTTGGAAACTAGACTTTACGCTTGCTGTATTCCTTTTGTGAGTGTTAATAGTTTGAATCTTCAAGTGAGGCTTTTTTTTAAATGTTTGTTTTTATTCAGTGCTTTTACCTAATATTTTGTCCTCGTCTTGCTTTCTGTCAGGGTTGTTTCATGGTTGTACAATTGCTGCAGTCCCAGAATGCCAATTTGCATTTCAGGGGTGTCATGTTATTATAATGACAGCACTTCCTGCTTGATGATGTCACTTCCTGCCATGACATAATTTCCAGGTTAATGACATCACTTCCGGTGGGTCCCGACCCAAGTGCCATTCTAAACAGTGGGTTCCGGTCTAAAAAGTTTGAATACCACTGCCTTAGGCAGTGTCAATAGCACTTTTCCTAGTGGTGGGCTGGCAGAGTGCTTTCTTATCAGGCTGCAAATCATGGTCTCATCACAGGATGCCTTGCGTAGCAGCAAAGCATTCTGGGACATGACAAAGCCAAGAAGTGGTTTGTAGTAACCAAGGGCCAGTCCGTTTTAACAGATTCTGATCCCTCAATACTGGTGGTGATAATAAAGATGTGCCCCAGTTCCTGGCCTTCCTCTGGATATCTGAAACAGATAAGAGGGCACTCTATGTTGACTATAGGGTTCTCCCCTGCCTTCCCCCAAGCAAGAAGGTTTATTAGCAACACAAAGTAAGAATAAAGGAAGAGAAGGCTCCCTCCAGAGGCGGATCTAGGGGGTGTCGGGGGGGGCAAGAGCCCTGGGCGCCATCTTGGGGCTGTCTAGGGGGGCGCCAGTGGCCCCTGCAACATTGTGCGGGTAGACCTGGGCTCCGGAGCCCAGGTTTACCCATTGGGACCAGCCGCGAGTAGACCTGGGCTCCCTTGAAGGGAGCACAGGTCTACCCGCGGCCGTTTCTAATGGATAGACCTGGGCTCCCACGAGGGGAGCCCAGGTCTACCCGTGGCTGGTCCCAATGGGACTTCTATTGGGTGCCCCGGGCGCCCTCTTATCCGTGGATAATTGAAACAGTGGCTACAGGATCTATGGACACACCTGTAGTGTGCAATGCACCATCAGGGCAGGTGAGTGCCTTGGGGTGCAGTGCAGGCCTCTACACACACACACACACCCAGTTTGACACTGAGTACAGATGATCTCCCCCCCCCCAAAAAAAAAAAGATCGATTAGGCCTAGTGACTTTCTCCACTAAGTTCATGATGGTTGGACTAGGGCAGCGATTTTCAACCACTGCGCTGCTGCACATTTTGGGGAGGGACACATATTGGGGAAGAGTTTGGAGGAGGGTCATATATTAGTAGGGCGATTGGGGAACGTGAGCCCCAGGCCAGCAGTGTGATGTGCCTAATCCATTGTCAAAAACCTGACAGTGTGCTTTGGCAATTTTAGCATCTTCTCAGTGTGCTGTGAGATGAAAAAGGTTGAAAATCTCTGGACTAAGGGTTTCAAGACGGGTCAAGCAACTGTGCAGTTACCCCAGCTATGAGCCCCTGTAGTTTAGAAGTTCGTAAGGAAGTCCTATAGCAGATTTATTTTTTGGGGTGGGAGTGTTTGGGTCTGTTTGAATGGCTTGTAGTCATACTTCTAGGAAACATTTGTAAACTTGTCTGCCTTCCAGACTGTTGACATATGTAAACGTGTGTAAAAACATTTGTTTGTTTTTTCTGCTTGCAGGGCATTTTTGCAGTTTTAACCAAGAAACAGAGTACTGGGGAAAGTGACATACTTTGAAAGGAATATAGCATGATCCTATATAAGCCTTTTTTAAAAATATGAAAGTCCAGGGAAAACGTAATCTGCGTGCATAGTAGTGTCAAGGAAGCAAAAGTGTAGGAACGGAATGTAGGATCGAGTCAGATGACCAGTTGATGCTTTAGTCTGACAATGAAGTCAGTAAAAGGTGAATTAAATGTTTCCCCACGACTGAATGGTCTAGTCGTGACTGACTGTAGGGGTCGGTGCTCATCTCCGTTTCTAAGCTTGTAGAGCCGGCATTTGTCCAAGTAGTCCGGTGCATTCAGCTTCGAAAATGGTCTAAACTCCAAGTAATTGTAAGAGAAGCGTTCTCTGCAGGATTTGACAGTACTAGGTGTGCGTATTGCATGGAAAAAAGTTCAGGAGGCTCCGCGGATCCCAAGTGGTTAATGCCCTTGGTGCCAGGCTGAGAATGGGCAGAAATCACGCAAAATCACGCTTTCAGTCCCTCCCCAAGCTAGGAAACGGCCTGAAAAGCCCCGAAACTTTGTGTCCTGGCAGAGCAGGGCCCACTGTTGGCAGGACAGAAAGTTCAGGAGGTTTAGAGGCCACGAAGTGGTTAATGCCCTCGGTGCCAGGCTGAAAACGGGCCAAAATCATGCAAAATCACACTTTCAGGCCCCCCAAAGCTGGGGGACAGCCTGAAATACCCTGAAACTTTGTGTCCTGCCAGAGCAGGGCCTGCTGTGTGCTGGTCAGAAAGTTCAAGGACTTTACAGGACCCTGTGTGCCCCCAATGCAGCAGGTGCCAGGCCTAAAACGGGCAGAAATCATGCAAATTGAAGCTTTGCGGGGGCCCCAAAACTGGGGGACAGCCAGAATTGCCCTGAAACTCTGTATCCTGTCAGAGCAGGGCCTGCTGTTTGCTGGACAGAAAGTTCAAGGACTTTACAGGACCCTGTGTGCCCCCAATGCAGCAGGTGCCAGGCCTAGAACGGGCAGAAACCATGCAAACTGATGCTTTGGGGACCCCCCCAAAGCTGGGGGACAGCCTGAATTGCCCTGAAACTTTGTGTCCTGCCAGAGCTGGGCCTGCTGTGTGATGGACAGAAAGATCCTGGATCTTACAGGACCCTGTGTGCCCCTACTCCAGCTGGTGCCAGGCCTAGAACGGGCAGAAATCATGCAAACTGATGCTTTGGGGACCCCCCAAAGATGGGGGACAGCCTGAATTGCCCTGAAACTCTGTGTCCTGCCAGAGCAGGGCCTGCTGTTTGCTGGACAGAAAGTTCAAGGACTTTCGAGCTCCCCCGGGGCCACGGCTACCAAAGGTGCCACCCTGATAATGGGCAGAAATCATGCAAAGTCAGTCAGTAGAAACGTCAGTACAAATAACATGTCTTTATTATGTAGACAACTTTGAACTTAACCTTGCTCTTAACCAGGCCCTGCTCTGACAGGATACAGAGTTTCAGGGCAATTCTGGCTGTCCCCCAGTTTTGGGGCCCCCGCAAATCTTCAATTTGCATGATTTCTGCCCGTTTTAGGCCTGGCACCTGCTGCATTGGGGGCACACAGGGTCCTGTAAAGTCCTTGAACTTTCTGACCAGCACACAGCAGGCCCTGCTCTGGCAGGACACAAAGTTTCAGGGTATTTCAGGCTGTCCCCCAGCTTTGGGGGGCCTGAAAGTGTGATTTTGCATGATTTTGGCCCGTTTTCAGCCTGGCACCGAGGGCATTAACCACTTCGTGGCCTCTAAACCTCCTGAACTTTCTGTCCTGCCAACAGTGGGCCCTGCTCTGCCAGGACACAAAGTTTCGGGGCTTTTCAGGCCGTTTCCTAGCTTGGGGAGGGACTGAAAGCGTGATTTTGCGTGATTTCTGCCCATTCTCAGCCTGGCACCAAGGGCATTAACCACTTGGGATCCGCGGAGCCTCCTGAACTTTTTTCCATGCAATACGCACACCTAGTACTGTCAAATCCTGCAGAGAACGCTTCTCTTACAATTACTTGGACCTTAAACCCTAAGTACACCGGACTAAAGGACAAGCTTCTGTGGTCACGTGGCCAGCATGACTATACACTGTAGCGCACGGAACGCCGTTACATGAAGTCAGTACATGAATCCAATTCATGGATTGTTGCTGTTCAGTCGCTAAGTCGTGTCCAACTCTTTGCGACCCCCTGGACCACAGCACGCCAGGCCTCCCTGTCCTCCACTAGCTTCTGGAGTTCACCCAATTTCATGTTCATTGCTTCTGTGACACTATCTAACCATCTCAGCCTCTGCCGCCCCCTTCTCCTTTTGCCTTCCATCTTTCCAGCATGAGGGTCTTTTCTAAAGAGTCCTCTCTTCTCAGGAGGTGGCCAAAGTATTTGAGCTTCAGTATTTGTCCTTCAAGGGAGCAGTCAGGCTTGACTTCCTGTAGGATTGCCCAATTGGATCTCCTTGCAGACCAGGGGACTCTCAAGAGTCTTCTCCAACTCCATCATTCGAAAGCATCTATTCTTTGTGCTCTGCCTTCTTTATAGTCTAGATCGAATTCAAGGTGTTGGTGATGACCTATAAAAGCCCTTTATGGCACAGGACTGGGATACCTCAAGGACTGTCTTCCCCCATACTTTCCTGCATGTCCCCTGAGGTAATCAGAGAGGGCCCTTCTTAGATTCCACCGCCATCTGAAGCCAGGGGGATGGTGGCAAGGAACAGGGCCTTCTCAATTGTGGCACCATATCTCAGGAACCAGTTCCTGGAAGATCTGAGGGCAGCTTGGTATATGGTTTCCAGCGGGGTTTAAAGACCAATCTGTTTCAACTGGCCTTTGGGGAGGGAAGTACTAGGGATCCCTTTTAAAACTTGTTAACCTTTTAACTTTTATCCTTTTTTTATATTTGGTGCTGTTCTGCTCTTTTACGGTTATTCTTGTCCATCTCATTGTAATTTAATTAATTTAAATTTTAGTATGTTATTTTAATGGGTTTTTAATTTTTTGCAAACCGCTTTGAATTTTAGAAAAGGGGTATATAAACCCAGTAGTTAAATAAATCTTCCTCTATCTGCGGATTCAATTATCCGTGGTTCTCTGCCCCCCCACACCCATTTACTGTGATGTCGAACGCTCCTGTCTCTTCTTTGCAGCCTGTTATAGAATGTTAGAAGAGGAATGTGTTTAGTTGCCCTCAGCTAAAATGTTGGTGTCTTGCCCCTTAACAAGGGAGCGGTCAAAGGGTCAGCAGTAAGCCGGAACCCTAGAGGAGGAAGCCAACCGGAATGCTAACAGGAAGCAGGCGCCAAGTGACAGGCGCAAATAACTGAGTTCCAGGGGTCGTACCTTGTATGCCCAGGTACAACATGAGGCCGTCTTGTAGGGGACAACAGAGTATTTCCGCAAGTCTTTAAGAATGTAGCCTGTTCATTTGCTTACAGTGGCTTGCCTTTTCTCAAAGTAAGAGAGAGTGCATCTTTCTGCAGCTGCTAATAGCTTGTAGAAGGTTCTTGGAACGATCTTGGAGGAGGTTTCTGCAGGTCCACGGACCTGCACATTCAGTGTGCAAGGAGTTGTGGTGGTGGAATCTCCTACAGAGGCAGATCTAAGGGAGGGCAGAGCTCTAAGTTTTGCGAGAAGCCTTACCTTGCAGTGGAAATCACTCCTCTCCTGCACCGTTTTAGCCAGTCCTCATAGGGAAAAGCAACATCTTGGCGTTGCTTACTGGCTACAGCAGCAAGGGAGAGGAGGGATTTACATGACAGGGTAAGGCTCCTTGCAAAACTTAGAGCTCTGCCCTCCCTGTAGATCCGCTTCTGATCTCCTAATCTCCTTTTTGTATTACAGGCATGCCCCGGTATCCGCTGGGGTTCCATTCTGGACACCCCCACGCCCCCGTGGATACCTGAACCCATGGATGCTGGGGATGCCTTTTTAAAGATAGGGGAACATCCGTGGTTTTGCTGCAACAAGGTAAAAAAAAAGAGATTTGTTTAATGTTCCCATATCTTTTTAATAGGTGTCTCAGTCCATTGGTATCTGTGGATAACCGAAACTGTGGATACCGAATCAGTGGATACTGGGGAATGCCTGTACTCTGTTTCAAACCTCTTATCGCTTGTCCGCAGGATCTCTGTTCTGTTGCAAATGGCATCGCCCAGGAGCTGCCACTCTGGCCAGTTTATGTTCTCTGGAGTGCTGCTTCCTTCTATAAATAAACACTGACAAATTTGACTAGCTGGGAACCAAGGTGCCACTTGAAATGGAGTCCTTTGGTTGTAAGAAGACAGCTGAGCCTTGCCCTTAACTAAAATTGTGGTGCCTTGACCCTTTTAGCAAGTGATCAATAACCAGGGAGCAGTCAGAGGGTGACTTTCCAGCCACAGCCCATTCTTTGGTGACATGAGCTTGTCATTCAGCGAGTGCTTCCGGTCGCATTCATTAGAAGTGAATTGGCCCCCGTTGGCTCCTACCTTGCCGTCTTCTTGTAACAAGCTTTGTGTGTCTCATGCTGTGAAACATATGCAGTAGTCGATATCCGTGACCGGATATTCCGATATCCACGGGAACGGGAGTTCCTTTTGAAAACAGCAACATCAGAGACATCGCATTTTCCCGGCACCTCCTTTTAGCTGCTCCACCATTACAGTTTTATACAGATAAATCTGTTGTACGCTGCCTTGGGAATCACTTGGATCGAAAATGGGGTGCTGGGTCTTATCCGCGGTCCTGCATCAGTGGATCTCACTATCTGCAGGTGCAATGTGAGCGACGTCCGGGTATCTGGTAGGCCCCTGTGAAATACAGGAAGCTGATGGGTTGTTGGCCTGATCCAGCAGGACTCTTCTTACTTTCTTATGCCCTGTGGCAAGGAGTTCCACTGGGTAAACAAATATGACCTCTTATGCCAGTCAATTTTATTGGATGACCACTGGTTCTGGTGCTGGGTGAGGAGGAAAAGAACATCCCTCTATCTTTCCATATGCATAATTTTATATGTCTCGTTATGTCTCCCTCCTTACCTTTCTGCCAAGGTGAAATTTCACTCCTTAATGCCTTTAACCCCACAGCTGAGCGAGCCCTGGACACCATGAACTTCGATGTGATCAAAGGCAAGCCCATTCGCATCATGTGGTCTCAGAGGGACCCTTCCCTGAGGAAATCTGGGGTGGGAAATGTCTTCATTAAGAACCTGGATAAATCCATCGACAACAAGGCACTTTATGACACGTTTTCAGCTTTTGGAAATATCCTTTCCTGCAAGGTGAGACTTGGCCTCTTTCCTGGACAAGTGGGTCTATTTTGTTGTGTGCACATACTGGCCTGCTGGCCCTTACTGAGAGTGAGAATGTGTGTGCCAAGTTAGGAAGACAAAAATAACTTATCTGGTATAGAGACAAGTGGGTATCTCATGTCCACACTGAACAGTAAACTCTTCAATACATTTGCATTTAAAAAAAAAACTCTTGAGTGCAAATTAATTTTTCGCCCACTCCTGTGATTGTGGAGGAACCGAGTTGAGTGAGTCTTTGTTGAATGTTTTCTGTTTAGACTTCACATTATCACTCAGAGTGCAAGCCTAACCTGGAGTTTGACCAGCACACCGTAAAGCTTGTTTGACCACTCGGAGTCAGAGAGGCCAGCACACATACGTGCGCCATCTTCCCTGACTCCGAGAGTAGTCCAAACACGCTTTATGGTGTCCCTTGTGCTGGCCAAAGTTTGCAGGTTTAGCTTATGCCAGCCTAACTCCAGTTTAGGATTGTGCTCTTAGTTTGATGAGCAAACAGGAAGTGAAGAAACCTGTGGAAGAAACGGCCTTCCCCTGGTATGCACAGTGAGAGCACAAGCCTAACCTAGAGTTAGGTCGGCACAGTTAGGCCAGCCAAGTTGGGCCAGCACAAGGGACACTGTCAAGTATGTTTGGACCACTCTCGGAGTCGGAGGCCAGCACACAGACGTGCGCCATCCTCCCTGAGAATGGTCCAAACGTGCTTGACGGTGTCCCTTGTGCAATGCCGCCCCCTGGAAGCGACGCATGTTGCTCAGACCTGTCCAAATTGCCTTTGCAGGTGGTGTGCGATGAGAATGGCTCCAAGGGCTATGCCTTTGTGCACTTTGAGACACAGGATGCTGCTGACAGGGCCATCGAGAAGATGAACGGCATGCTGCTCAACGACCGCAAAGTGTGAGTGTCTCAGCCAGAAGCAGTGGCAGCCACCGCATGAGTCGTGATGCATCCCGGTTTTAACCCACAAGGCTGCGGGTTCACCTGGCCCAAGCCTTGGCCTGCCGCCTCTCTACTCCAGGGCTGGTGAGTTTCCCTGCCCGAGCCACAGCCTGTTTTTTTCCCCTGGCATTTGCCCAGCCTTTCTCTCTTCACTTGCTACCTTCCTGCTGCTGGATTGGGTTGACTTTGTTGTGCCTTGCGCTGCCCAGGAGAGCTGGGAGGGTGTTCTTGGCTTTCAGGCCAGGGAATTTGTAGGGATTCTCCAAAGAGAATGAAAGAGTCAAAGGACACAAGCTTGGTCTGGCATGAAATCTCACTGACGGACTGACTGATTGGGAACTTCCTCCCTCAGTCTCCCTTTATTGCATGTCACATGTCTCACATTATTAGCATATGCATGAGCAAGTTTATTACGTATACAGAGCATCTAATTGGCTGGTGGTCTTCTTACCTTACACCTGAAGGCCACCCATTTGTTGCTGCTTTATGCAAAAGCTGTTTTCCCATTAGCTTTTAGCATTTTAGCTTTCTCACTAGGTTGGAATGCAACTGCCAAAATGACCCCCCCTTATCTTTCTTCCGAGTGTGCTCAGAAGAAGGGGGGGGAAGCGTGTGCTGTTTCATCTTCTGAACTGGAGGTCAGCTTGCATGGCAACGGTACATGGCAACAGAGTTTAGTGATAGCTTGCAATTGCTGCTAAGCATGTGCTACAGGAATTCTCTGCTTGGGCTTGTACCCTGTTATACCTGCCCTCCTCACATCCTATTACTGTTAGCGTTGCCCTCCCCTCTCCTGAAACCATGCTTTGCCTTGCCTATTTTCCGCAAGAGGTTCGTTTCTCATCCCCGTTTTTGCTCTTTTCCTTTCCAGATTTGTCGGCCGATTCAAATCCCGTAAAGAGCGCGAGGTGGAGTTGGGAGCCAAAGCGAAGGAGTTCACCAACGTGTACATCAAAAATTTTGGGGATGACATGGATGACGAAAGGTTGAAGGAGCTCTTCAGCAAGTATGGTAAATATTCCCACCGCAGGGCCTCTGTGCTCTGCAGCAAACTACTGGAGCAGTGGTTCCCAAACTGTGGGTCGGGACCCACCAGTAGATCACAAGCTGATTTTGAGTGGGTCGTGAAAATGTTTTGAAACTTAAAAAAAAAAACCTTTGCAAGCACGTTTGCCCAGTTTGCAGAAGAAAATTGTTAGCTGAAATGCTAAGCTGTAGTATGAGGTCATCTATATGTTCCCAAATTAAGGCTCAAGGCTTGAGAGTTATGTGCCTCATCCTTCACCGGCCCCCACTACTTGGACTTGGGGGGGGGGAAGCATCAGAAAAAAGATGCTCAGACATTTATCTCCCTACATTTACGCAAGCTTGTAAACTGCATGAGCTCAGCTGTTGGCACTTAGCAGCTGGTTTTTGATGAGCCTCAGGACTTGAGCCAATTAGTTATCTGATCTTATCACCTGTGGTTTCATTGGAGGCTGTGTGGGACCCACCACACAGGATCATGGCCCACATTTTGAGAAATGCTGGGTTAGCAAATGTAAACCATTTAGGTGGACATTGGAGAAGGAATAATGCTTAAAAGTTCTAGATGTGTCGAAACTTTTGAGGCAGTGGTTCCGAACCTTTTTTGCTCTGAGTTCCCACTATTTAGGTACAACAACCTCTCGGGGACCCCGTAAAGACATAGGGCCGGAAGTGATGTCACTAAACAGGAAGTAGGTCGTTGTGCTGACAGGGCCAGAAGCGATAACATCAAACAGGAAGTGATGGTTTTTAGTAAATCATGCTTTTTAAAACCTGGAAGAGCTCTGAATCCTTCTTTAGAATGTTATGAGTGCTTTGTATCTAAGTGGTGTTTGAGTTTCAGTTGGGTAATTGATTCAGCACTAAGAACAACATTGCACAGAAGGCATTGTGGCTTCTCTGTGCCATTGCTGATCAAGGTGCCAATGGGGATGGTGCAAGGGTAATAGGCTACCTCAGAATGCCAGATGCAAGGAGGTGGCAGCCAGGTAAAAGTACCTGGTTGTCTTGCATACTCCCTGAGGCATCTGGTGGGCCACTGCGAGATACAGGAAGCTGGACTAGATGGGCCTTGGCCTGATCCAGTGGGGCTGTTCATAAAAACATAAGACGAGCCCTGCTGGATCAGGCCAAAGGCCCATCTAGTCCAGGTTCCTGTATCTCACAGCAGCCCGCCAGATGCCCCAGGGAGGCACGAAACAACAAGATGCTTGCATCCTGTTGCCACTCCCTTGCACCCAGCGCTCTGAAATAGCCTACTACTATAAGTACATGAGTATGAGTACATGTCTGAAGAGGAGCTTCTGCTTCTGTTGGCTGTCCAAGAGAAATGCTGTGAAGAACCTTGAGTAGCCACCAGTTTTTTTACCTCAGAATTTACCTCAGAATGCCAGGTGCGGCAACAGAATGCAGGCAGCCTGTTGTCTTCTGGTGGGGCATCTGGTGGGCCACTGTGAGATACATGAAGCTGGACTTTGCCCAGATCCAGCAAGGCTTTTTTTTTTAATCTTTTCTTATAAGGTGGTAAAGCCAAATTTAAGTCTTCAGAATATTTACAGTCTCTTCCCCGTGTGCTCTCCGTGACCCCCAGGCACTGTTCTAAGGGGTTAATTTTATTGTGCAGCGGTGGTGTGATCTTTGCTTTTAGAATAGAAGGGAGGGAAGCTGTGGTGGGCGTGGATTTTGTGAAACCTGGGAAAGGGAAAGCGAAAGTAGTAGGATTTCTTAAGTTCAGAAACTGTTGTGTTTTAAAAGAGGGACTCTCCAAACGCATCACTTCAGGGAAGCCAGATCGCTGGGACCCGACTGCCTCAACAGGTGCTGTATTTCCTAATTATTTTCTTCTTGCAACAGGTAAGACCCTCAGTGTTAAAGTCATGACCGACTCCTCTGGGAAGTCCAAAGGATTTGGCTTCGTGAGCTTTGAGAAACATGAAGAAGCCAACAAGGTATGGACATGGAGAGGCATGCTACTTGCCCGTGGAGCCTTTCTCTTTTGCCTCAATTGGAAAAGGTATTCAGCGTATGGCTCCTGGAACTACAGGTGTAGTCCTGGTATCCATGGTTTCAGTTATCCATGGATGCCTCTTAAAAAGATAGCAGAACACTAAACAAATCTTGTTTTGAAAAATAAGAAAGATTGTTTTCAAATCTCATTTTTTAACCTTGTTGCAGCAAAACTATTAATGTTCCCCTGTTTTTAAAATGACGTGGTGGCGCAGTGGGTTAAACCGCTGCTGCTGGGCTTTCTGACCGGAAGGTTGGGAGTTTAAGACTGCGCGACGGAGTGAGCTCCCGTTGCTTGTCCCAGCTCCTGCCAACCTAACAGTTCGAAAGCACCTAAATGCAAGTAGACAAATAGGGACCACTTCGGTGGGAAGGGAACGGTGTTCCGTGCGCTACGGCGTAGAGTCATGCTGGCCACATGACCACGGAAGCTTGTCCACGGACAAATGCAGGCTCTACAGGCTTAGAAACGGAGATGAGCACCACCCCCTATAATCTGTCACGACTAGACCATTTGGTCGTGAGGAAACCTTTACCTTTTAAACAAATCTCATTTTGAAAAATAAGAAAGATTGTTTTCAAATCTCATTTTTTAACCTTGTTGCAGCAGAACTATTAATGTTCCCCTATCTTTAAAAAGGCGTCCCCAGTATCCACGGTTTCAGGGATTCGGGGTGGGGGTCCAGAATGGAAACCCATTGGGTACTGGGGCATGCCTGTACTTCCCCACACAGTTCCAACAACCATCCTGCTATTTTACGTGGAGGAGAAGGATTTGTCCCTTCCTTGCCTGCAAGCTCTCGGAGCATAGTAAGTGATATAATTACAGACTGGAAAGGGGCTTGTTTTTACAAGGAAGGTTCAATGGTGGCTCCAGGAAGGTTCAATGGTGGCTCCAGGAAGGTTCAATGGTGGCTCCAGGTTCAGTGGTGGTTCAATGGTGGCTCCAACAGAAGTCTCCAGACTATGGTATGGGGGCCCTGTCCAGCCTGCCATATTTTATGTGGCCCCCAGCAACTTAAAATATTTTTATTGCTATTTTTTTTGCAAATGTTTGACATTTTTACTTGTTACGTATCATTTCTCAGTTTAAGCACGGCATTACCTCTTTGTAATGGTCACAATTCTCTTTTGTTCCGAATCGTATCATGCCGATTACAAAAAAGATGCAAGTAACATCCATTCGTTTAAAATTTCATTCATCTATAAAACTGTTTTGGTTTTTTTTTGGCCCACAAAAATGTGTGAAATGTGTGATGTGACCCTCGTACTGAAACGCTTGGTTTTTGTGAACATGGGTTCCTAGATGTGCATGCATGCGCTGCCATCTTGAGTCATTCACATGATCCTGGGTTTCACCCAATTGCTCACAAGATCCTCGCTGGCTGAGCTGAGCACCACACAGCATATGTGAGCTATGAGATACAAGTCAGAGTACCTAAATTTTGCCCAGCATTGTTGACCTCTGGATTTTTCCCTCCGCACATGTGTCTGGTGTTCAGGAGTTCGTTAGCCTAGGATAGCTGCATAGAAAGAAATATTGTTCACCTGGTATGGCAGCTTGGAGACATTTGCTGTTCTGTACTTCCTTCTACGTGTAGAAAGTGGGACGTGGTGGCGCTGCGGGTTAAACCGCTGCTGCTGGGCTTTCTGACCAGAAGGTTGGGAGTTTGAGACCACGCGATGGAGTGAGCTCCCATCGCTTGTCCCAGCTCCTGCCAAACTAGCAGTTGGAAAGCACCTAAAAATGCCAGTAGATAAATAGGGACCACTTCGGTGGGAAGGGAACGGCGTTCTGTGCGCCTCGGCTTATAGTCATGCCGGCCACATGACCACGGAAGCTTGTCCTTGGACACACGCCGGCTCTACAAGCTTAGAAATGGATATGAGCACCGCCCCCTCCAGTCAGTCACGACTAGACCATTCGGTCGGTGGGAAACCTTGACCTTTTTTACTTCCTTCTAGGCTGTAGAAGAAATGAATGGAAAAGATATCAGTGGGAAAATGGTGTTCGTTGGTCGCGCACAGAAGAAGGTGGAACGCCAGGCAGAGCTGAAACGGAAATTTGAGCAACTGAAGCAGGAGAGAATCAGCCGGTATCAGGTAGAAAGAGCAGGGCCACGTCTGGATATGTGGTTTTATTTCTTCGTATGCGTGAAGAGTGGTTATCAATGTAAAATTACTATGGGTACTGCCCTGCTAGTACCTGATCTTTACGTGAACCTTAAGTAAAAGGGGGAACTTTGGGAAGGAGGACTCAGCACTGACCTCTAAGAACCAGCCATGTAAGAATGAAGTTTTTGTTTCATAAGTAGAGGTGGGAGAAAGCAGTTTAGTTGTATTTCAGTGTTTTTCAATGGTAGAAGTGCAGAATCAGTCGTATTTATATACCGCTTTTCAACAAAAAGTTCACAAAGCGGTTTACAGGCAATAAATAATTATAAAGTGAAATGGCTTCCTGTCCCAAAAGGGCTCACAGTCTAAAAAATAATGCTGTAACACCACCAGCAACAGTCTCTAAAAAAGACACTGTGCTGGGGTGAAGAGGACAGTTACTCTTCCCCTACTCCGTGTAAGAGGAACAGTGGAAGAGGAAGAGGGAAAGTGCCTCTTGCCCACTTAGCAAGGTTGAGCAGAAAGTTGTGATGTGTGTGTGTTGTGCAAAATTTACATTATAATTATAAATTATAATTGCCTTTAAACGTACACTAGGCAGGCGATATAGGTGGTATAGTATCAGCAGATGCAGCCCCGTCCCCAATTAAATAATGAATAAAAACCAGATAAAGTGGGCTGGATTTTGTTGCAGATTTGTGGTTTTTTAAACACAACTGAGCAATGCAGAAAGCTGTGATGTGTTTTTATTTCATGATCGCTGTTTTCTCCCATCTATCCGTATGGGACTCATCAGCTTAAGATTCAGGTTTTAATAAACTTGGCGCAATCCTAGCCCAGAGTAGAAGTTAGGCTGGCAAAGTTTGGCTGGCACAAAGGACACCGTCAAGTATGTTTGGACCACTCTCAGAGTCAGAGAGGCCAGCACACAGACGTGCGCCATCCTCCCTGACTCCAAGAGTGGCCCAAACGTGCTGTACAGTGGCCCTTGTGCCAGCTAAACTTTGTTGGCCTAACTGTGCCAGCCTAACTCCAGGTTACGATTACGCTGTCACTTCTTCGCCAGCAGTGAGGAGGAGCCTTCCTCTGCTAGTGTGCTCCTTTTTGCCTCTTCCTCTGGAAGCTACTTTTCCTATCCTTTTCCAGGAGCTTGGTAGGACACACCACAGCTGCCGCTTGCAAATGTCCCTTTTAAAACACACGTGCGCACACACAGAAGCAGCAAGAGAAGCCCTTTTGTCTTCCTTTTTTTCAGGTGAAAGGAACAGGTAGATTCCTGCCCTTCTTGTTAGATTTTTGCAGAAGGCAGCTGAAAGGCAGTTTCTGCAAAACCCCCAGATTTCAGGAGAAAAACCTACACATTTGTGAAGACTGGTAGTGAAGTCGTTTCTCTCCTTGGACGCTTGGCTTCTGCAGAGAAGGCCAGCCATGATTCACTGTATATTTCCTCTGCAGACCTATGGGAAGGGGGAAAGAAAACTACCCCCACAGAGAAGGATAGGGTAGGTGTTATCGCTTCTCATAACATTTTTGCAGGCCAGGCATGCTGCCTCAAGGCATCTTTTTCAAGTGCTTGGTTTCTGCAGCCAGCAGCCACTGTTCGCTAATGCCAGACATTCTGGGTAGGAATTCCCCTCTGTCCTTGCACAAGTTGGCTTATTAAAAACTGCATAAATAGGTTTATTTATTTGAAGAACTTATACCCCGCCTTTCCCCTGCCGAAGCAAATGCCCAAGGCGGCTTACAGAGAACAACAAAGTACAATGTAACGATAATAAGTAAACAAAACAAACATTTAACATTTAACAGGAACACAGCGAGAGTTCAAGAATGAAACAGGCCCCTATTCTCTTCATCAGGCCCTTTGGCGGGTGGGAGAACACACACGCACCACACACGCACGCATGAAACAAACTGACAGTATTCCAGAGGGCGGGCAGACAGCCAACCATCATCCAAAGGCCAGATGAAATTGGTATGATTTGAGCCCTCTCCAAAAGGCCATGAGAGAATGTGTAGTTCTTAATTCTTCTGGAAGGGTCAATGCATGGTTAGAAGTTCAATGTATCCCCGCTATCTGCAGATCCAGCATTCGCAGATCCAATCCACTGTGGATAATAATAATAATAATACTCGTATTTATATACCGCCTTCCTTAGGTCATCAGATTACTCTAATGACTGTAACTCAAGGCAGTTTACATGGGCAGACTTTATTCATAAACATGAAGGTTTTTACAATTTTTACAGAACGTTGTATCTTACAAGAACAACAACACAACCAGATGGATCTTTCTGGATTTAGTCTTCTTTCTAGCCGCACATTTGTCTTCTGCTGGCTGATAAGTGGCTTCTCTACTCCCACCAGAGAAGCAGCTGACCCAGCACACTCCCCCTCTCACGAGGCAGCCAGAGACAGCTCAGCTTTTAATCAGCCG
>JAJKFI010036621.1:0-14877 GCA_029204185.1 Lerista edwardsae
AGAAAGAAAGAAAGAAAGAAAGAAAGAAAGAAAGAAAGAAAGAAAGAAAGAAAGAAAGAAAGGGAAGCATTGTTATTTCTTTTGCCAAAAGCGGCATATAAATATTGGTTGTAGTCGTAACGGGAGTCATGCTTCAGGAGTCATATAAGCATCATAAAAAGGTACAGGCAGTTCATGCCTGCGCTTGGAAAGGTGTCTCTTGGATCCGGCTGCGGGAGATTTGTCCCTTGGCATCTCTCTCGCTCTCTCTCTCCCTCTCTCATTTTCGGATCTTGCGCTAAGCAAATGTTTGCCTATGGGATGCGTCTCCCTCCAGGTGCTGCGCTGGTAAAAGCAAGCTTCAGCTGGAAGCGCGGTGCTTTGCCTACGAATGACAGGCGTTGCAGTCCCAATCGCCTCTCCCATTGCTTTCAAAGGAACTCTCAACTCCGGCGTCGGAATCGCACAGACCGCTCACTCGCTGCGTGCCTTGGCTTCTGCGTTAGCATCCATCTTACTTCAGCCTACACTCGCCCAGTTTTTCCTTTCAGTCCGTGGCGACCGCCACTCAAGCCCCAGCGCCGGAAGGGGGAAAGGCGGCAGCTACACCACTCCAAGTCGGGCGCGCTGGCTTCCAGACAAACGAAGCCAAGTAAGGTTTAACAGATTAGATGGTGCAGAAAATGGAAGGAGGGGAGAGTGGGGGGGGGGGGCAGGCGAGCTCGCTCATTAATCCAGCCAAGACGGAGCAGAGATGGAGGGCGAAGAGATAAGATGCTCTCTCATTAACTGGGCTCTCCTCCCAACGCCTCTTGAATCTACAATTCCCCCCCTCTCTCACACACACACCCGCCCGCCCCACCCCTCCGTCGAAGCCGCCACGTCCCTTTTTCATCACTGGGAGAAGCAAGACTTGGGGGTCCGCCCTGTGGGGAGACTTTAGGGACGGTTTAGTCACGCGGGGCTTGGCTGCTACACGGGACAAGCCCCTCGGCATCTCCTGGAAGAGGACATCGCAGACGCAGATCAGGGTCGAGGGGTGGAGAAAGCCCCTGGCCCTCCTCGAGCGGCCAACAAGAAGAGCTGCTCTCCTGACGTTGCCCTACAGGTTCCTCTCCCACATTCACACGTGCACAGTGCACACATCCCAGGCGTGACCACTGCTGAGTTCCTTCTGGGCTTGCTCGTTTCGGTGGCTCGCCTGCTTGTGTGGTTTCGTGCTGGCATCGCTCTGCCTTTCAAAGGTTTGACGGGGATGACAGGAGAAATCCCAGCTGCATCGGAGAACTACCTGACAGCGGATCAATATCGCCCATTAACCACTGAACGGTTCCAGGAAAAGGCGAGCGCGTTTGGTTTTGTTGCGGGTCGAGTGGAGGGAACGACACCAGATGGCTTCTTCGGAAGAAGTTATTCCCTCTCCCCCCCCCCGCCCCAACACACACACACCTTTTCGAAGTCGATCGTTTCATTCTCCCTTGCTTTCCCCGAAAAAAAAAAAAAAAAAGCTTTATGAGGTCGGGAAAGGAGGAGCCGGTCCGACTCTTGCGGGATTTTAATTGACTCCGTTAAGGTTGTCAGCGCAGGGCTTTTCGGACTCTTGTTTCCCGATGGAGAAACAAAGGAAGAGGATTCGGTGTTCTGCTCCCCCCCCCCTCCACACACACACACACATCTGCAGGTTGACTCGGAGAACCCCAGAATTTCAGTTTCTCATCGGTAGGGGTGTTTGAAAACGGTGTTGTGCATTTCACTCAGAAGAAAACTCATCGTGTTCAGTCAGATTTCGGCTGTAATTCTGTCTAACTCACTGGAAACAAACACCTCTAGTCTACTCCTTGGCCTCCACTGTCAAGCACCCCACACTTTGCGCATAGATACTGCCTACTGGGTACATGGCAAGACGCATCCTTTATTTCAAAGATAAATGAAATCGCACAGGCAGTGCTGGGAACGTATTTTTGGGGAGGGGGTTTCGAAGAATTATATACTTCATAAAGTACCTGGTACGGTTCGAACTCGGCTCCAACGCCATCAATGGACATTTTGCTAAACATTAACTAAAGAAAGAAGTTCAGACACCTGACGAAAAAACCTGGGGCCCTATCCAACTTTCCAGAGCCGGTGTAGCCGTAATGCATCCTCGAGGTAAGGGAACAAATGTTCCCCTGCCTTGAGGAGGGCTGCTTGATTGCACCCCCACTGCAAGATGCGGAGCACACCCCGTTGGCATCAGCGCTGGAAAGTTGGATAGGATCAGGCTCCTGTTTGAAATCAGCTCCAATAAACAGTGCCCCAGGTAGCAGGCAGTGGCAGACTTGGGGGGTGGGGGCAAGAGGGGCAAATGCTCGGACGCTGGCCTGGGCGGGGGGGGGCGATACCAAGATCCTTCGTGCAGTTCTGCTGTTTCACAATTCCACTGAAGTGACGAGGATCTCACCGGTTTGTGTGTGGGATGGATTCGTCGAATATTGTTTACATGCGCTACAACAGCAGTACCCAAGAACTATAATGATCAAACTAGTTGGGGGGGGGGTATGTGATTCATTTAAAGAAAAAGAAAACCACTTTTCTTTGGGAGTGGGGGGGGGAGAGAGAGAGAGAGAGATCTGCAGGCTGGTAGCGGTCTTTACTTCCTTAAAGGATCCTGAGACTCCGACTAGCCAACCTCCGGACACAGGTGCTGGCAGGCTAAAGGTCTCTGTTTTGCTTGTGAGGACCCCTTCCCTTGGGGGCGGCGATGAGCCTCCACGGGGAAAAATCCGCTCTTCAGATGATTTCAGTCATCGGTTCAAATAATCAAATCTACTGGTTGTTGTTATTTTAAAGCAGGAATACCGTATTCATTTTCAGAATACACACGCGCAATCAATCTCGTCGACATTCTTCAATGCTTTTTCTTTCTCTTTTTACATTGCTAAAAGCATGCGGTTTTTCGTCGAACTTTCTCGTTTCGCAACCGAGGTCTTCCCGATGCCACAGGTATGCATTTGTTTTACAATGCCATTCCATAGCATACCTTTCCAGGGTGGTCGTTCTTATTAACCACCGCATACTGTAGGTTAAAATGAACCATTTCTTTTGTATATAAATACTGACTGATTATACCGGCAGAGGATGAGATGGTTAGACAGTGTCACCGAAGCGACGAACATGAAATTGGGCGAACTCCGGAAGCTAGTGGAGGACAGGGAGGCCTGGCGTGCCGTGGTCCATGGGGTCGCGAAGAGTCGGACACGACTTAGCGACTGAACAACAACAACAGCAACAACAACAACAACTGACTGATTGATTTTAAGAGCCGACCCACCAACCTGGAGATCGCAGGCCCTGGTGAATTCGCTTTGGGCTTGCCTTTTCGTCACGGTTGCCTCTGATAATGTGCCTCTCCCCGGCGGGACTTCCTGCGTTTTTCAAGGCTGCCCGCACACCTGTAATAAACACACAAGTTTTTCTCTTACCTACATGTTCGGGGGGGGGGCATCGCCTGAATCATCGCCCGTCGGGGAATCCTTCCCGTTGCATCCTCGAAAAAGTGCGATCAGCGCGCAAGGCGGAAAAGGCAGGCGGGGAGGAGGAGGGCGAGGATTCGAATCCGCCTTTCCCACGCACGCCCCGTGGAAAAAGTCTGCGGAGACAGGGACGGTTTATGGGGAAGTGGGCTTCGCAAAAGGACTGAAAGGTGGCCGAAGGCATGCAAGACCGAGGCTACGTCGCCTGTGCCCGATGCGATCCTCTCCCGTTGGAGAACCGCGCTCCTTGCGAGGCATTGGAGATCGCCAGGGGTTAATCACCGTCGGGGAGGGGGAAACTGACTGGTTGTGCATTGCCTTTTCCTGAGCCCCCGCCCCACGCCTTTTCCTCCTGCCCCTCCTCAAGCAACTTCTGGGGTCAAGGCTCAAAGAGTGTCCTCCTGCAGCTTTCCCGATCCCAGAAGATCAGGCAGTTTTCCCTGGCTGAGGAGAACAGGCAGCAGCCTCCTCTCGCGTCGGTTCCCGACGACCCAGCGGCTTCCGTGTGCCCCTTGTCCCACGGGCGCCCCGTTTGGCTCTCCTGACGGGGAGGAGACCGGATGGAAGGTCCGTGGGGCGCCGTGCTGCACCCCCAAAACAGGACAGAAGGCCCCTGGCTGGCAATAGGGACGGACCCCCTGCTGCTGCCAGCGATCCTACTACAATGCAGGGAAACTGCGAGGCCCGGCCAGCCCATGGGGAGCCCAGACGACCCCCGCCCCAAAGTCATCCGGAAAAGGTCGATCACGAGGGAAGAATTTGGGAACGTCGGCTCAAATTTCGCCCCCCGCCCCCAACACACACTCCAGCTCATTCTAAACCTGGAGAAAGGACGTGCCCCCCTTTTCTCGCAGGTCAACCTTTAGAGCAGAGGAGCAGAGTGTTCAGGAACGCGAAACGTCTTGGGCCCAATCCGACCCAAGCTGATTTCAATGGAGAAATGGCAAGGAAGTGTATTCTTGTGCGAGACCGTCCTCTGATCGCAGAAGAATTTGTCATCATAATACAAATACTCAACCCCCTAATAAATCATAAGAGGCAGGGCTGGTCTGCAAAGCCCAGTGCAAGGCACTAAGGAGTTCTTCTGAGCAAGGCCCGTTGAACGGACTGGACCGTGACTGCAAAATCTGACCAGGTCAGCCAGGTCTCAGGGTCTCATCCTGGCCCCGTGGGCTTTCCAATTACACAGAGCGCTTCTTCAAACGGGAGGAAGGGGTTGCCGGGGGACTTGATTCTGGGAAAGAAACGCTTCTGGAAATTCTCTCTTTTTCTTTTTAATGAAAAAGGTAACACTTATAGAACACAAATAAGGCAGATTTTTTAAGTTATCATTTTTTAAAATTAAGTTTTTTCTTCTGTTCAAAAAATCTAAGGATTTTTTTGGGGGGGGGGGGCCTTCAACCCGCTTCTGGGTCTCCTTAGTGCCATGACTCTCTGTGATTGGTCTTAATAACTCTTATTAATAACTCTTAGTAAGAGAAATTAAAACTGGCACAAGTGGTTCCAAGTGGTTCCAAATTAAAACTGGCACAAGTGGGAGCAGGAGGGCATTGGTGGAGGGATTTCCCCAACCCTTTCCCCATCCCGGATCTGTTGTGCCACCCCCCCCCCAGCTGCTTGTAGCCCCAGTAGAGGAAAAAGAAATGCAATTCCTCATGAATTTTCAGATCTGATTTGCAGATCAGAAATCAACAATCAAACAACAGGAAATGACAATGCTGTGAGGATAAATTGGAAGCAAAGGACAACCTGAGAACTATGAAGGCCTGGGGGGGGCAGGGGCAGCCCTGAGTCATAAATAAAGAGCCCATTGATATTCATAACAGTTAATCGTAATCATTACTAATACTATAGTGTCGTTAGTAATAAGCCTGGGTAATTGGCTTAGTGAGTCCTACACAAGAGTTCCTTCACAAGCCTGTCACACTCAGAGCCTGGTGGCCCAAAGAAATGAGGCCTAAAACGTGGAATGGGGCAGGAGAGACTAGAGGAGGGGGTTCAAGGCCCTCAGCCAAATGCAGCCCCAGAAGCAATTTAGACGGCCCATTATATTTGGGCTCCCCCAGAATGAGAATTGGATCCATATCTTGAAATTAGGATCAAGATTTGCACATTTTCTGTCATTTGCAACAAATAAGTTTCTCTGTGAGAACCAGCTGCTTATTTCTGGCTCTCATCTGCTTCATGATGTCACTTCCTACTTCATGATATCACTTCCGGCTCTCAGCAGGTGCCATGAATGCCAACTTTGACCCTCTGTATGAAATGAGGTCGACATCCCTCAGCAACCACAGCACAGCCAGAGCAGCGGGGCCCTTTCAGGACATGAGTCAAGGGGAGTGCCTTCCCATGGGTGCTGGAGGCACCAGAAAACTCTGTAAGTCGCTGCCAAAATTAACAGAGGAACAAAAGAGGCTCCGAGAACCACTGATCTCATTTGGGAGGAATCAGGTCAATCATGTCCCTGTTTGTAAACTGTCTTGGACACAATCTAGAGTGGAAAGGATGGTATTAATACAGGCATTCCCTGTATCCATGGTTTCCCTATCCACAGGGATCTGTGAAACATCCCCTGCAGATATCCATCCTTGCTCAGTACCACACCTGTATTATGGATGTAAAACACTAATTATTTTACAAGGACAAGTTTCCTTGTAAAAGGACAAGTTTCTTTGCCAAGGACAAGTTTCTAGAAAAGAACATCCACTTACATGGGCTTAAATCCAAGTATTCCCATGTTATTTGGCTTGCCAATCAGGTTGACTGATGCTTACTGGAATCCTTCCATCATGGAGGGAACCGTGGTGGTGTCTGGAAGCTTTTCTGTGTGCTTTAAACTTAGGGCAGCAGCCATTGTTCCCTCCCCTTCCCAGCTTTTCTCTCCCTGAATTCACTTCATTGTCAATACGTTTCAAAGCCTTCTTTTCACAGAAAGCAGTTGAGCAGGTAATTTGTCAGTGAACGGGCGCTCCAAAATGGGGAAACTAGACACAAAGGAGGCAAGTAAGGGGACACAATTGGAAACTACTGGCTCCAGTCCTGTGCTGCCTTTGGGCTTGCAGTTGCCGATTTTCCAGAGTTGCTTCAGATGCAACTGCCTGCTGTCCGTGATGCTCCTGGGTGATGAGAACACTTTATGTGGCCAAATCCTTCTGTCTCTCCAAAAGGGACTCTCTCAGCATTCAGGCCCCACTCCTGGGGCCTCATCCCTTTCTGCAAGTATGTCCTTTACTCTGGTCCTCACCTCCCCAACTCCAATTCCCATAATGGCTTTTCCCATGGTGTGTTTGGCTTGAGCATCCAGGTCAGTCCTCAACATCCACGAGTGCTTCCATTTCTGGAAGAGGCCAAAAACCACGGATAATGAAATCCGCAGTCCAAACTGTTTTCTGAAGTGTGGGGAAGCCGTATGTGGCCTCCCCACAACTCAGAAGACCTCCTGGATGTGACCTCCTCTGAACCTCCAGCCAGAGGTTCAGAACATAGGTTGAGAACCCATGGATCAAATTGGTGGGTACTGAAGCCGCAGATAAATAGGATCCACTGTACTTTCCTCTGACACTGTATTACTCTTGAGATCCTGGCCAAGTATCCAGCTTTTCCTATCTGTCCGTAATTGCGTACTATCTCTCCATGGCTCCCCCTTGGGGAGACCCTCCCCCTTCCTATAAAGTTGCCCCCCTCCTCATCTTCACAGCTGTTCTGCAAATGCAAGCCATGAATGGCTGTGAAAATGGGGCTGCTTCACCCAGGAGCTCAGGCTCCTACAAAACTTAGCATGTTGCCCCCCTCTAGGAATGCCACTGTTTCTGTTACCCCCCCTTTAAAAAAAATCCAAATCCAAATGCAAGGATATCTTACACCATAAAACAATGAAAATGTTAATTAAGTTATAATTAACAATTAATATAATTAATAATTAATTAATATAATTGATCCATGAAGCAGCAAATGAAGGCAAATCAGGAACCAGAGCAACCAGGACATCAGGGAGGCATAATTAGGATTCATAGAACGAGGGCCAAATTAGCTGTGAGAGCAGTTGTTTAGTGTCTTTAACACAGAATTCCCCCAATCATATAAAAAGAGAGGATAGGCCCAGTTGTTAAAGCAAAAGAGCATGCAGGGGTGGAAGATGCTGAATTCTCCCTGCCATTTACCTCTCTGCTGACCTCTTCCTATGTGCCTTTCATCCAGTCAAGTACACTTCCTATACGAGAGCTTGACTAAGGAGAAAAGCACTTAGGAAAGAATCTGCAGTTCAACACCCATTACCTGCCACTGCTCTCGCATGACTATACGCCATGGCGCACGGAACGCCATTCCCTTCCCACCGAGGTGGTCCCTATTTATCTACATGCATTTAGGTGCTTTCAAACTGCTAGGTTGGCAGGAGCTGGGACAAGCGACGGGAGCTCCCTCCGTCACACAGTCTTGAACTCCCAACCTTCCGGTCGGAAAGCCCAGCTGCAGTGGTTTAACCTGCTGCGCCACCATGTCTATACCACATGGTATACAGCACTGTAAATATATTTTTATTGTCATATTTCACAACATATTGACTACCAATGTATTGATATTGAACCTAAGAACAAAACAGCCTATAAACAGATTCTGGAACTTGGCCTGTTCTTAAGTAGTTCTTAAGTAGTTTTTGTATCTTTCATAGAAAGTGTAGCTTAGCCCTGAAAAGCAAAGCATGAGAAACAAAGCTAATGATGAATCTTCGCAGAATACTGTCATCTAGTGTTCAATTCTGAGAATTGTAAATAGTCACTAGATCCATTAGGGGACTGTAACAGATCCACACAGGCAGCCTGTAAAGTATCATTTTGTTGTGTTGATTTCTTTCCATCAATTTGTGGGTTGCTCTTCTACTTATTGCTGATTATGGGGCTACTTGGGGCAGGGAAGAAAGATGTGAGGCGTAATGTGTAAAGGTGTAATGTGAGCCCCTAAGTAGTATGTATCCTTCTTGGTGTGGGTATGAGCCAATGCAGAAGCATACCTAGAGGAGGTACAAGTATGGCAGGTGCTGCAACGTGTAAGTGGCTTCTCCCCCTTGCTGTCAGAGCCATTCAGGGCAGTGCACAGGCACTCTAATTGGTTCAGCAAGCACCTGCACATTGCCATTGCTACCTATGTCTCCCACAACAAGGGGGGGCGAATAGGCTGCTTGTAATGTTGTAGTGCGTGATGCACCATCCCCCCCTTTTGGCTACCCTACTGGCCTGGGCCAATGATCAGGCATCTACAGAGGCTACAGCTGTCAGCTGTCTCTGAAGAACCAGGTAGCAGCTGTGGCTAGGAGTGCATTTGGCCAGCTTCCATTGGTGCGCCAACTATGACCATACTTGAACTGTTCTGACCTGGCCACGGTGGTCCATGCGTTAGTGATTTCAAGGCTGGACTGTAATTCGCTGTATGCAGCGGCGTCATCCTCAAATTAAGTTCCGGAATGCTAGGCGGGACTTACCGCTTGATTGACAGGCTGTCCGTGACGTGTCGCTGCCTGCCTGCCTGCTGCGCGGGGTCCCTCCGGTTGGCGCGCCCCTCTGCTGCTTGCCCAGGCACCTGGCGCGCCCCCCAGGCAAGCGGGCACCCCCTCCAAAGCCAGGGGTGTCCGCACGGCGGGCGGGCAGGCAGGCAGCGACACGTCATGGAAGGACCGCCTTCTCCCATACATACCAGTTCGCCCTCTTGGATCATCTAAAGGGGCTCTCCTTGAAGGGCCCCCTCTGTCCAAAGTTAAAGGGATGGCAACTCCGGGACAAACCTTCTCTGTAACAGCTCCACAACTATGGAATTCCCTACCAGAAGAATTAAGAACTAAACACTCCCTCATGGCCTTTCAAAGAGGGCTCAAATCATACCTATTTCGTCTGGCTTTTGGATGATGGTTGGCTGTCTGCCCTCTGTCCCTCTGGTATATTGTCATAGTTTGTTCACTCCCCTGGTCAATTGTTTCCCACCCTCCAAAGGGCCTGAAAGGGAAAATTGGGTCTAGCTTCATTCTTGTACACTCTCTGTGTTCCCGTTAAATGTTTAACGTTGCTGTTGCTGTTTTAATGTGTTTTATTAATTGTGATTACATTGTATTTTGTTGTTCTCTGTAAGCAGCCTTGGGCATTTGCTTCGGCATGAGAAAGGTGGGATATAAATTCTTCCAATAAAATAAATAAAATAAATACAGCCCTTTGAACCATGGACTCCATCACCACCAAGTCATTGGCAGTAGTAATGGGGCTCCTGCATGTGTCTTGTAGCCCCACCCTTGACCTTCACTCAGAACACAAAACATCAGACCCAGCTGGAATATAGAAGAGGTAACAAATCCAGATGCACATTTAACCCCAGTTACCTACCTTAGATGAGCAAAAGCATTGTGGCCCATTAAAATATGCTGGAGAATAACAATGGACAAACAAGATAAATATGTAGTCCATAATACTTTAGAGTTCTGGGATGGGGGCTTTTCCCTTGGGCTGACCCATGGTGGCCAAAACAGCAGCATTGTCTCCCCTTCTCCCTACGCGGTCATCTTTTTGGACCTCTCAGTGGCTTTCAACACCATCCATTGTGGTGTCCTGGGATGGTTGGCCAAGCTGCGGGCTGATGGGCACCATTTTGTGGTGGTTACATGCCTTCTTGGCTGATAGATCCCAGATGGTAGTGTGGGGTGGGGCACCTGCTTGGTTCCCTAGCCTTGGGTTCTGATGTGCCAAAGGGCTATTTACTATCCTCCATGTTACTTAATAACTACAAGAAACAACTGGGAGAGGTCATCCCAGGTCACCTGGAGTTAAGTGCCATCAGTATGTTGATGATATTCAGCACTATCTTTCTTTTCCACCAGATACCGTGGTAGCTGTTTCCATGCTACCCTAGAGTGCTCCCTAGAGGCAGTTGGGATCTGGATGAGGGCTAACAAACTAAAGCTAAATCTGGACAAGACAGAGTTCTTTCTGGTTCAGAAATCCATGATACAACTGCTGGACTCTTGTCCTGCTGTGAATGGGGTTGAAATCCCCCTGAAGGAGCAGGTCCTCAGCTTGGGGGTTCTCTTGGATTCACAGATGCTTCTGGATGCCCAGGTGTCAGCTGTGGCCAAGAATGCCTCTGTCAGATCTGGCCTCATTGGTCCTCATCATGGTGACATCAAGATTAGACTATTATAATGCACTCTACATGGGGCTGCCCTTGATGATGGTCTGGAAGTTGCAGTTAATGCAAAAGATGGTGGCTAGTGTGGTTGATGGTGGTCAGTGGCTTGACTCTGAGTGCAATCCTAACCTGGAGTTAGGCCAGCAAAGTTTGGCCAGAACAAGTGACACTGTAAAGCATGTTTGGACCACTCTTGGAATCAGAGAAGCCAGCAGAGAGAAGTATACCATCTTCCCTCACTCCGAGAGTGGTCCAAACGCACTTTACGGTGGCCCTTCTGCCAACCAAACTTTGCTGGCCCAACTGTGCCGGTCTATCTCCAGGTTAGGAGTGCACCCTCTGTCAGACTGCTGTGTTGGTGGCTGCACTGGCTGCCAGTTCAGTTCCAGCACCAATTCAAGGTTCTTCCCCTTCTTTTGTCTGCACAACAACCTTGGGAGACAGTTGAGGCTGAGAGTGGGTGACTGGCCTAAGGTCACCCAGAAAGCTTCATATCTGAGCAGGGATTTGAACCTGGATTTTCCAGGTCAGGGAGATGGTGGCCAGAAATAGGGCCTTCTTGGTAGTGACGTGAAGCCACCTTGATTGTCCTTTGGGGAGAAAAATGAGATATAAACAAACAGATTCTGTTTGTATTCAGTTTGCCACAATGTGCTGGGCTTTGGTTCAAACAGAGCACTGCATTGCAAGCAAATTGAGCCTGCTAAGAAATAGAGATTTATTAGCCCGACTCTTTTCCCCTGCATGACTAGATACAAGTAAATAAGGCAGTTCTGACACTGTAATGTTTTAAACTGCTTTTGTCTTCAGTTTAAACAGCAACAACAAGCACAGAAAGAGCACTTTTGGTACATTTCACAATGAAATGCCCTGGCATCGTGACCAGCATCCCTACCATCAGTATTGTGGGCTGCCTCGCTAGTCTCTGGTATGTTATGGAGACCGATGGTGATAAACAACATTCTCGTGTGTGGTTTTCAGCCAGCAGGGCTTGTCGTTCTGTTTGCCAGACATCTGCTCCGCAATGACTGCACCACATTACTCATATATCTGCTCAGTGCTTTTCTCTGGCATGCGTTTACTACAGCAATCGATCCCTTTAAAATGCAGTTCTTTTTTGTGACATTCCATGCTGGCATAGTGTAGCACACTGAGGTCTGCTGCTGGTTCCTTCATGCTGATTGACTGGTGCAAGAGAGTTTTCACCTGCAGCTACCCACCATACTGTTCTCTCATGCATTGTAGGCAGAGCCAAGTTGAAGCAATTCTGCATGACTTGCATCCCATCAGATTCCCTTGCCAACATCTTATGCCTACAGTAGGCTAATTAGCCTCCTTCCTTCAACAAACAACAGCCCTAATTTGGTATAAAGCACCACTGAACCCCACCACCTGTATAAAGGCAGCCAGCAGATGGCTTGCCTGATCAAGCTGCACAGGTCCTCCTTCCTCCACTCCAGTCAGTGGCTCCTGGGGCACGGCAGCCACACACTAATTTCCAACAGCAATCTCAATTCCAGCAATCCTCAGGGTCCTTCATCCAGTCCATTTGATCAGTCAAACAATCCATTAATCAGCCAGTCTCCATTAGTTTGCCATAATCTCATTCACACTTTCTAAACTCCCTCCTTCCCAAGCATGCCACACACGGCTCTACACCAACCCCAGTCACTACTACTACACCCACACCGCTGCTCTTCCCAGGTGCTACTTTTATCCCCAGGGTCCCAATTGTTAGCACTAATTGGCTGCAGCTCTCAACTACACCTGTGGCAAGCACAGTTAACCCTGTGATTCCTGGCTTGCACAGACAAGGGGCCACTGCTGATACCATCCACTTATCTTCTCAGGGGAAACTTTCTCATTTTCCATTACAGCTTGGCCCAGCTTTGCTTTGCTTGCCTCCTTCTATTTGGCTACTTAGTGTTTGTTTTTTTTAATGTTCCCACTGCAGTGTCTCTTGATCCTCACTGACTGTTAAGTACTTCAAGGCCCTTCTATGAGTCCTTCTGCCATTTGAGCTAAGGCAATGGTGACCTAGGCCAGAAGCAGTGATGGAATGTAGCCTTAGGTGGTCTCTTGCCATTATTTGCAAAGCAGCACACAGGAAATTCTTGCAAGAGGGAAGCTTCAAGTGTACCACCTTTGGCCAGTCCTGCTCGCCTCAGCTGAGCAATAGTGGGTCACCATGTGGAAAGATAAACCCAGTTAGCAAATAGATGAGAAAAAAAAAGAAAGTTGAGCACACAGGATGGAGAAGACTTGTTCAGCCCGAACCAACAGAAAAATGTTTGGAATAGGATTTTTGGCCTTAAAGCCGCCACAACAGGCTTGGTGGAACATCCCACCAACTGCTCAAGTAGGAATTTGACGGAAGATTGAGGGGCAGCCCCTCCTCGTCCAGGTCACCTTGAAGTTTATCTTGCCAACTGCAGGCAATGTGCCTACCCCAGTGCTGGCTGTCATCCTCCCACCCGCAGGGAAGATTGTCATGTGCATCAACACTCACACATCCAAACGTCACATCTCTCCCTCTGCCAAGTGCTGCAACAACACAGCAATGTGCTGATCCAGCAGTCTGTGCCCAGCACTTCAAAATGCGCAAGATGTTTTGTCATTGGTTTCAGAAGAAAACAAACAGACTCCTTAAGCTTGTACCATTTTATCCTGCAGCAGGAGTTCCAGTTCCATTCCCACTCCCTAAATAAGGAGACCTGAGAGGTACTTAAAAGAGGCTGATTATTTCACTAGGTAATAAAAGCAGCCCCAAGAGAAGAAATCAAACATTGAGCGGATATTTCCCTTTCCATTTTTAAACAGCACTATTTCTATTTCCAGGAGAGGAATGCCCAGTGAAGTTGATTTTCTTTAGTCACAAACATTATAATTGGAGCACTGCAATGATGTAAGGATGTGTCTTGGTTTTATCTGAAATATGACAATATGATGATACGAAATATGAAATTGATGGCTTCCATAAAAAGCCAGTTTGCCATTCAAGTAGGCTGCAGAAGTAAGTAGTACTTACTCAGAAGTGTTTTGAGTTTTTGCCAGCTAAATAGTTAGTGCAGATCCAAGAAGCCCCATTGAGCAGTCTGGGACTTTATTTGGGGAAAGGGGATGAATGCCCCCTTCCTCCAAGGAGACCTCCAGCCGACTCAAATCCAGCACAGGATGCAGAAGTAGCTGTGCTGGGTAGGATTGGGCTCTAAATTTCAGCAAGCAGAATGGGTCATGCAGAAACACAGCAGTAAAGTGGCTAATTGTAACAGTGGTTGATACACTAAAATAGGCAGCTGCTCTTTCCAAATAGCATTCTTTTTTAAAGAAAAAGGTCCCTAAGTATCCCTATGAGCTCAAAATTAGCCAAACTCATTGCAACATTCTAAAAAGCAACAATGTACTTTTGCACCATTTTGGCCACAGTAAAATACAGAAGTTCCTTTTGCAGCAACAGAAAGCAATGATAATGACTCTGGCTTGGGGGCCTGTGTGGCCAGAGACTATTTTGTTGGGACTGACAATGACTGCGCGCGCACGCACACACATTCTGTTGGAACAGAGTTGCTCTTTCTGAATTATCATGGTAAAATCGATGCATAGTGAAACAGTAACCAATAAGAAATCAATAACAAAGACATCAAAAGATAACAACGGAAAACAGCAAAAAGATCTGTATTCTTAACCCCCATGGCAAGGTTTAAAGGTGTCTTGTACCACTCCCAACCAAGAGCCTCGGAGGATGCATGAAAGGGGTGGGCAATTTCAGGTGGGCGGCACTTTTCCTCGGGCTGTTCAAGAGGAAGAAAGGGCCAGTGTGAACAGTTTCTGATGGAGATGGAGAAGGCACTTGTGATGGATGCTCTGTACTGGTAGTCTGTGGCTCACTGGTTGATTCTTCTTCCCTGCATTGGAATATTTTTCACCTTGTCTTGCAAAAGGCCCAGAGTGCCAGCAAATCTGGGAGGTTCTGTAAAGGAAGAGATGAGGGCATGTAAACCAGGGCTGTTCACATCTCTTACCTCCTATAAACAATACAGTTTCAGAATTGAGTTTGGATGTGGCCGAGGAAGGGTGAATACAAATATGGGAGGGTGGCTTGCCTATTAGGGAAGCAGCATTAACCATCCAAGCCAAGGAGGCCATGATCTGGATAATCTTCTGACTGAATGTCACAAACTTTACTCACAGGAGTGGGGGGATGGGGGGGATGGGGGGGGGG